>OMNN01013230.1:1926-29006 GCA_900302755.1 Chromis chromis
GGGGGGGGGGAGTCAAAACAACAACAAACAAACCGCGTGGTTGTTGTTGTTTTCTGGTGGTCGTGGTGGCGGTTGAGGAGGTGTCGTCTTAATCCAGCTCTCGCTTAAGGATGAGGCACCTGCATGCATCCTGCGAGTGGATGATGCAAGCCAGCCGGCCAGTTGACTGTCCACATGTGCGCTGCTGTGCCCTGTAGTACACTCATTTAGGAGAATATTTCCCAGTTTGTTTGTTGTTCCATTCGGAGCAATAAAGCTTATAGGCTTGTGGCTGGATTTGAAGGCAGTGTCTCAGTGAATGGCCTCTGAACTCATTTTGCCGTTTTATATATAGACGTGGTGTTGCTGGATGCATTGCACTGCTGAGTGCAATTATTGCACCGGTTTCACCCCGATCTCCCCTCATGTCTCAACCAATCATTACCACCCAAACCAAGACCAACACAGAAACACACACACACATCTGTCAGTACATCTACACACATTCTACAAGCACTTGGGGACAAAGGATGAATAATGCAGAGGTAGTGTCTGAGCGAAAGTCGCCTCCCCTCTTTCCCTCCTTTTCACCTTCCCTAAGCAATAAGGAAGCAATGTTGCCATGGAGGCAATGAAGCCTCGGCAAGCTGGCAGCCAATTACAGTCTTCCCTGTGTGAAACAACGGACCAATGGCTGCTCAGACTGATGCTGCTACTGCCACAGACACTGAGATCCTATTGGCTGTTCTCTGCTCTTTGATTGAATTTCTGATCTTGTTTTTGAGAGGAAAAAATATCTCAAGGAGTGCCACCTGTGTGCCAACTTTGAAAAATATGTTTGTTTTTTCCATGCAGTAAAAGGATTACTTTGTGAGAGGGGAAAATGTTTCTGTTTTAGTGCTTTGTGAGACCTAAATTTAATGCCATTTATGGCTCTGTAATGATGTGAAGGATGAGGAAAGTGGCAATGAGATGCATGCGTCTGGGGTTTTGTCAACTAAAAGGTGCAAAACAACATTATTCCAACATAGAATATTTAAATCAACACTTGCTTCTCTCATTGAATCCCAATTTTCTGCTTTCCCATCATAGTATTTGGTTTTTCTCTGACAAAGGGCCACACCCCACCAGTTGCTCATAGCAGGTTTCCTGGTTTAACTCTTGATTTTCCGCAGCATTGTGCAAACCACATGTCCACTGTTTTGCCTAAATGTAAAATTTTTGTCATAATGTATTCACAAATATACATTTATTTAAAGGATGCTTATGCAAATAATATGCAAATATAATTTTAAAAAGTATCCTCTATTTCTGTTTGAAATCATGACAAAAAATAATGTAAATAATTATCTACTTAAAAAAACAATCGTAGAGAACCCAGATGATTTTTTGACTTGGGTAATTGCCACTACTTTTTTTTTTCATTGTTGATTCTCTAACATGTTTGACCAAAAGTCATTAAGGCAGTCTGATGTCATCTTTGCCTTTGTGTCGCGCAGACTAGATGGCAGATCAATTAGTAAACCTCTTTATCTGGGAGGTTGAATTTCTCAATTAATCTCAGGAATCAGTGGGGTATAAAATGCGCTTTAGTCTTTGTGAAACTTAACCCAGTTTTGTTTTCCTAATAGTACTAAACAGACGAGTCTCTGATGAGCAACAGCCTTCTCTCCTCATTAATCACCTTCATCTGTGTCTGTGATCGAACAGTATAGACGGTCAGTGGCTCGTCTGATGGAATAACCCAAATCCCCTCTGAGTGCTCAAAGCCTCCTACTTCATTAGAAACATCTGCTTGTTTATTTCCCCCTACGTCTTTGTGTACACCGGCGTCTGCCAGGTACAGTCTGGCTGTCTCTCACTCTCTCCTCCACTGCCTGTGTGAAAGCTGCTGAGGAAGGCAGTACTGGTCCGTGAGGCTGAACCATAATGCTCAGCTTGTCTGAGTGTGTGTGTTTGTGTGTGTGTGAACATCCCCGGGGTCCGTCACTGTGTAGCAGGTTAATCGTCTGTTTTTCTCAGACACAAAGGCTCGTCCCATCGCCACTGACACCCTGGTGTGAGTGTGTGTGCGTATATGTGACGAGGAGTGGGTTGAAAACAGGATTAGTGACATGAGGATCTAAGCCTGAACAGATTGACAGAAATAAAGTCCTGCTGGACAGTAAGTGGTCCATTTGGTGATTTGAATATTCAGATATATATGATATATATTTATTTGTCCCAAGAGAGAGTTGTTAAACAGGTTGTGATATGTTGTGAATAGCAACACCCTGGTTATCTATTTTTAAATACAGCAAATCATAAAGTATTCAACTTCTGTCTAAATCTGGGAAGAATGTCTATATTATATTATATTAAAGGTGTGTGTGAGTGTCCAAATATAATGCTTGGTGATATGGAAAAATAACATAATAGCCATAAGAACTCCAATTCTGATATATGAAAAATATTTGTTGTTTGTATTAATTTTTGGAAAAAGCCGTACTCAGTAACTGCTTTTATTTCTCTACAACATAATTGTGTGTCACAGTCTGCATTGTTAATATTCTCCTAAAATGATTATGATGAAATCTACTTATAGCCCAAACCCTGCTGGGATGGTGAGGGCAGTGTTTGTTTACCATCATTCTTACTTGACCTCTTTACACACAGATTAGGTTTAAAATAATCCGGGTGTCAAGGAAAATGATTTTTCCCCCTTTTATCTCATCAGTATGGATTTCTTCCGCTAATGTTTCCTGAGATTGTGCGTACATTAAAGACACGCCGCTGCAGTCAAAACCTCTGGAAAAGCAGTCTGAGGCTGAAACTAACTTCCAAGTACTTTCCTTAAAGAACCTTTAACTATTTTTTGGTAAATTTTTTTAACCTATAGGATTTATTTTGAACAATATAAAACCAAAATATATGACATTTTTATAAATATCAGACAAAGGTAGAAAATGTTCACATTTGATAAGTGGAAGAGTTATATTTTGGCATTTTTCTTGTTAAGTTACTGCAGTATTTAATTAGGAAAATTGTTACCAAATATGATATTCCCCATTGCCACCTCCCACCTGACTGTTTTTTTTTTTTTTTTTTATCCATAGAGGGAAAAATCACAAGAGTTGCCATCCCTCTATCAGTAATTACTATTGTACAAGTGTCATCTGAACTGAGCAGTAGGTACAGGTATTACCTGTCCATGACCTGTAATATCCTTTAACTGTGGTTAAGCCACAGTTTTTATGATCATAGGCTGTTTGTCTCACTAGACCTCCCAGGGATTCCGACTAACTGTCAGCCTCTCTTTGGTAAACAAAGGCTCTGGCTCTAATGCATTTTAGGGCCACTCTTGCCCCTCCGCTTTTATCAGCTTAGCCACGCCGATTTAATCGGACATCCCTGTTTGTGTTGTCCAATGTATGTGCATGTTTGTCTCAGAGCTCTGGTGATCCCCCTTCTTTGTCTCGACAGGGCAGTGTCACCCAAAGAGGTTTATTATGGGGACGGGGGAGCCACAGCTGAGTAGATTAGTGTCTACAGTGTGTGTGTTAGTGAAGAGGGAGGGGTTGTAATATATGTGTGTGTGTGTGTGTGTGTGTGTGTGAGTCGTTCAGCTGTTGCGGGGAGTGTTTTTTCTTTTTTTGCCCACCACAAGTTTTCCCATGGGAAATGTATATGGTATGTGACACAAGTGGCACGCTGAGGTTGTAAAGGAACCTCCTGTAGCAGGGAGGCCAATCTTCATTAAGTCCTCAAGGAGCTGAGAGCTTTAGGAATGAATTATACACCTCAGGCTCTGTGTAAATTATACATAAATTACCAAGAATGTTCTGTGGATCAGCTGCTTAAAGTTATTCAAGCATATTAATTTTATACATTTTCAGCTAATGATGTGTATATTGCCACATGTGTGCACAGAGTATATGATGTACAAGAACGAGGCCTGGACAGTACACAGGTGCATTTGAAAGACCAGACAGACGCATAAAAGATTCCTTATAAATATTTAAAATACTTTATACAGCATAGAAATCTCTTGACACTCGAACAAAACCATCCATTACAAAATCTTACAAAAGACCCCCCGAGTCTGTATCAATCTCAGTATCAATCAGAAAAAAGTTACAAAGACATAATTTCAAATGTTGACAGTACAGTTTGACTCATGCAACTTTTCGTATGGACAGGAAGAGATTCTACAGCATTTTAACAGTGAGAAGCCTCGTGTGCCTGTGGAAGCCTTTTCGTAGAGTCAACTAATACGTGAAAATGTGAGCTCGATAAACATTTCACACAGAACGGCTGTGAAAGGAGCACAAGAGTTGTACTGTTATTTACAGGAACAATTTTCACATCACTCTCAGAGAGCTCTTGGCAAATACTCATCATTGCAGTTAACACTTAAGACTATTGCACAAACTACAGCATTAAGACAAAAGGAAGTGAATAATTTCCGTGGATGTTCCTACTTTCATACCGTCAGCCTTGCGTGAGGTTGATCAGTTACATAAGGCTTTTGATGCTCTATTTTTTCTGTCTGTCTGTTTTGTTTGTTTAAAACTGAGTGAACAGGTATATTCTGTTATGACAGAGACTTTTATATTATTTTTATCCCTGGCAACATTACAGGTTATGTAACACTTGTATCTAAGATTTATGACCGTGAACTGTCATAGCTGAGTGGCAAACAACAGTATAAAAAGTGAGTATGATTCTACTCTTGGTACCTACGTCTCATTCAGTGTGTTGATTCTAATGGCAACGCTAAGACACTGCAACGCTGTGGCACAATCCACACAAGCATGTCACAATTGACTGCCGTTATACATTAATGTATGAATAATGCAGTGAGGTAAAAGATGGTAAACACCATTGTAACTATAGGTTTTGGTTTTCAAGAATAGTGCAGTGAGCTTCTTCCAGTCAGCCTTTAGGATACAGTGCCAGCTGGCTGGAAGTCTGTAGCTATCATACAGTTTTCACAGAGACAACACATTTACTGTATACATGTAATCAGGGTTGGGGTAAGAGTTGGGATGTGTTAGCTGGTGTGAATCAGTCTGTGACTCAATTAGTAACCAGTTATAGTAAAATTACATAAGTTAGTATCTCTAACTTGGACTATATTACAGTGTTTCATGTGTGTGTGTGTGTGTACATTAGTTGGCAAAGCCAATATTACATGATGTCCCATGTCCACTCTGGATCTAGGACACAGTGAGGTTTAGTCATCGCTCAGGGATCCGTTCCAAATCTCATCCTCTCAATGTCACCACCTCTTATTACATAAGAGCGGTAACAAGAGATAAAATATTGTATTTGCTCACCCTTTTTGTCTTTTTGTTTTGTTTTATTTTTTTTAAATAATCAAGTCTGTCATGAAAAGTGGCTCAGTAGCAATAAAGGGACAGTTCACAGTTCAAAAGGCCGCTCTGGAAGACCTCTCCAACTTCAGAAAATGTTGAGAAGGGCCTTGAGTTCATTCTGTCTTTCTTTCATCTTTTGTCTTGTATCCCTCAGCAGAGGGTCTTTAGTGCACCTGAAGCACAGAGGAGAGTCTGCATGGGGTAGGGAGGAGGGGACACCACTTCCTCAACAACTTGTTCTGGTCGGAATGTAAATGGCTGCAGCTGGACCTTCTTCTTTAGGATCTGCCCAATGCCCATAGAGGGGAACTTGCTGCGGTGCGTTGGGCTCTCAGGATCACTGCTACTGCTGTTGGATGGAGGACTGAATGCTGACGTGGGGTTGAGGGGACTGAAGGCGGACTTTGGTGGGCTGAAAGCCGAACTGCCAGGAGGGCTTCCTATGGTGCTGGGGGGGCTGCCACTGGTGTCAGAAGAACCGCACCACTCTGACGAGATGCTCTTCTTGGGCTGCGGGTTGACAATGAGGACAGGGGGACTGGGGATTGTGGCCTTTTTCAAGTAAGAGGAGTCAGGTTGGAAGGCAGAGACGTGGCGGGGCGGGGACAGAGTCCCATTGGTCAGCTTGTACCAGGGTGAAGACGGGGTGTCCTCTATTTGTTCGGCTTTGGAGAGTGAGCCGAAGGAATGCATGCCGATCGGTGATGGTGCTGGCGGAGCGGGAATGTTGTGTTCTGGGCTCGTGTTGACTTGCGGCAGGGTGGCCAAGCGTCTCCGCTGCTGCGGCGTGTTGGGAAAGAGAGGATGGATCTCTAGATATTCCATAGAAGAAGAAGCAACTGTGCCAGGTGGTGCCAGAGGTGAATTACGATGGCCACCAGTTATGGCACGCAAAAGACCTGCAGATGAAAGAAGAAAAATGTTAACATTTCTGAAATACTGTATTTTGTGTGTCACATTTTAATAACTAATGTACAAATGTAACTTTTGCTCAACTTGCTGCACAACTGAATGAAAGGTTGAGAAATGCAGCTTCTCTCATACTTTTAGCGGATTAGCCAACATGTCAAGGTTGTATATGTCACGTCAAAGCATTTACACACATAATCCTCTGAGAGCGGTTAACAGCCAGGTGTAAAAAGGAACATTCTGTCCTCATTTTTAACATTTTGAAGACCAGCCCATCCTGACATGCTGGATCTAGAACAGCCTATGGGTTTCTCAATACCATTTGGATTAAATGACAAGGAGGAGAGAAGCTAAGGTCTCCACTTTGCCTCTAATACTAATCTGTCAATTGTAAACTCTTCTTTAAGGAGTGTGACCTGATCAGATCATGGCACCTTTTGTTAAAAATCATTGACCTAGTTTGAATGCATTGGAATTAATGCTGCGTTGCTAGATTAAATTCAGCTTAAATCCAAATCACATACTTACTTCTGTGCTATACTTTCTCAGTCAATAAATTTGAATATCAACAGGTAGATTAAATTAAATTAATTGTTTGTGTCTTTGCCCCACAATTGACTGGCAAGCTGTCCACCAGGATGTTTCCTCTCAGATGGATGGATGGATGGATGAATGGGTGGGTAGTTGGATGGATGGGTGGACAGACAAACAGTGGATGGATGGATGATGGATGGATGGATGGATGAGTGGGTAACTACGTATGTGTGAAACTGGTCGTTGCTGTACAAGACCATGCATTCTCAGTCAACCTACCCTGTATGAATAAAGGCAAATAAAACGGATACAATAAATGAAGTGGCACTTAAAACAAAACTTTATCTTATTTTTGTTGTTGTTTTATTTTTTACATATATAAATATATTGTACTGCATGAATCCTCACCTGTTCGGTGTTTCTTCTCCTTGCTGGGCCCCTTGCTGACAGCCAGGTAGACGGGCGTCTGTTTTGGGGGGATGGTGAGCTTGTCGACATGTTTCCTCCACTGGGTCTGGAAATATTCATTTTTCTGCTTTTCTCCTTTCTTCTTCTCCTGGAACTGCATCTCCTGAGCAGAAATAATAAACAACAGTTAAAAACGAGCCGTACCTGCTGTGCAACTAGATTCCTACAATCTTGTAAACCTTAGAAACAGGGTTGACACAAACAAATACTTCTTGTGCGTAAGAGTTCAAATGGGTTCCTTTACTGTCTGACATGTGAAATATGGAGCTGGGACCTCCTTACCCTGTACTCTTTGGAGAGTCTCTTCATTTTCTTGTTTAGGAGGAAATAGACAGCCAAAGTGTGGCAGGCGCGATTGGTGAGGACAGCACTGAGGACCTCACTGTGTTTGTAGCCCATCTTCTCCGTCATGTGCAGCAACACCGTGTGGTTTATTTCTTCAATGTGGATCCTTGTCACAGAAAAGGGAAGGGAGAACGAGAAAGTTAAGGTTTTGTGATGCTTTAAACTGAATGTGGACATGATTTCTATGTTTTTACATGAAGACCAGTTCATACAAATGGCCAAAGATAACCTGAAGTAGTTGACCGACTAATGCAAAATGTAATCTCAAAGCATCCTAAACGTGTGTGAGTCTACCTGTTGAGGTATGGAGCCCCGGTGTTCTTGTTGGCCAGCTGTAGCCAGGAGTCGGCCATCACCTGATGGATATTTGGACGCTTGTTGGGGTCTGGCTCAAGAAGCTTCTTTAGAAGGCAGATGGCAGCTAAGGCAAGAAAGAGAGAGAGAATAAACACTCACGCTCACTTCATAAAGTTTAAACGTTCCCAGTGCTCAAACGTGTTATTACTGGTTTCACAATTACTTTCGTCTCGACACAGAGCTCATACCCACAAACCACAAATTTGGCTCTCGTCCTCATTGTCCTCGTTTTTATCCTGCTAGAACCTTCATTCTGTTATTGTATGACTGACATGGGATGTTATTAGCGTGATTGATAGCTACATAAGTGGGCTGCCATCCCTTGATTTGCATATTAGCGAGTAGCATTGTTGTGACACGCTGAGGAGGAGGGACAGCGGTATGACACCACACCTTCCACTAAACTGAAATAGACTCCTGGCTACACCTATTCTACCTAAGCATGTGAGCAACCTTCTCAAGAATTCTGATTTGCATACTGAGTAAAGCCACCGTCACACAATGTGTCTAATGCAGTGCCAACGACGCCACTAAAATCATTCAACAATGCGTGCTGATCAGTTCTGGCAAGCATCGTGGCATTTTCGTTATGTAATACTCTGCCACTTTTGACATTCCTGACATGTTGATCACTCAAGAGTTCTTTCCTAACAAACTCATATCAACGGCTTTATCAATGCTTTCTGTTTGTTGTGTGTGTTTGACGAGTGGGCATTGCTGTTCTGTTGAATTTCTCTGTAAAGTTCACGTGCTGTTTGCTCACTTTTTTGGTACGGAGGGTGTCTCAAGGTAGAATTTATTTTTAGAAGATTAGATAGAGGAACAATAGAGTTTTTATCACAAGTTCTTAAGCCTTCTGTCCTTCTAAAACTCTCAAACCAGTCAGTCATATTTAGTTCACAACAAAGGAACAACTTGTCACGTGGGATTTATCCACACACAACCGGTGTACATTTATACTGTCAATATTTACCAGTGGAGAGCGAGGGAGGTAGAGGGTTCATCTCCTTGTCCACCATTTTCTGGTGCAGAGCTCGAAGGCTGAAGGGCTCCACGGTGAACGGCAGAGTCCCGGTCAGCATCGCGTACATGTTCACACCGCTGGAAAACCAAAGGACACACTTGAGCTCTGGGTGCACTCAGTAAATAAAGAAATATATTTATCATTATTTGACGACAGTTGATTAAATTTCTAAAAAAAAACTCACATTGACCAGACGTCCACCTTTGGCCCATACTTCTTCCTGGAGAGCAGCTCTGGTGCGGCGTAGGCTGGACTTCCACACTGCGTGCTGAAGGGGTCTGAGTATCCCAAGATGCCAGCGCAGTTACTGAGGCCAAAATCTGACAGAGAGAAAAGGTGGGGTGAGTGCTGTTTCTATGTTTCAATAGGCTGACATATATTATTATATAAATAATATTATGAAATGCTTTAATATTACTTTTGTCCTTTGCTGTAGCATTTTTTGTATTTTTAAATGAATTGATAGAATTTCTGTATCAAGTTTTACTCAGAATAAATTAAAAAGGAACAACTTTACATGGAAGAAAGGGGAAAAAAAGATTAAGTGCTTCTTAGGTTACCTATGAGCTTTATGTTGTCCTGCTCATCCAACAGGAGGTTTTCTATCTTCAGATCTCTGTAAGACAAAGAAAAACAAAGGAGATGTCAATGTCTGCACAGTCAGAGTTTGCATTAGATAACTTATCTAAGCCTTCGTCATCATACAAAGGAGTTCAACGGGGAATCCACTCCCCCCCCTGAATCCCCCTTCAACCCTGACACATGCACACAATGACCCTCCTAATGTGGGTCAAGCTGGTTGATTTTCATAGTCTATTGTGTGTCTCCAAAAATCCCTCCACAGTCTCAGAAATCCTGTTATACAGTTATCTGCATAGGCCATCTCGCCATGATAGAAATTTAGTTCCCAGGCTTTGAGCAACAAAGAGGCGAATCTTCCTGGGAAGAGCCTGGCGTAATGTAGCTGAAAGTTGATTTACAGATGCAGTATGTATGTTGTTCATCCCTAAACCGAATCAAACATTTTATAATAATATTTTAGCAGTTTTTAAATGAAACTGCTCTGGAATTACTTCTTTAAAAAAAATTTAAAATTCTTAGAAGCTCTCTGAAAAAAATCATAATCACACTGCAGTTATTGAGCAGACAGTTTTCTTTTTATGTGGATTAACAGTCATGTGCACAAGACGGTCTTAAACCACACTTCGAGGAAGAGGATCACATGTCACAGAGATCTTATTGCCAGCTTTAGCACAACCGCACACGCTCTCTGATTTATGGATGTCTGTCATACCTTCTGATTCATTTATGCAAATCATTTGTGTGTTGTTGTTTTTTGTTTTTGTTTTTTGTTTTTACCTGTGCACCACACCCGCTCTGTGCAAGTGCTCAACTGCCAACACCAGTTGCCGGATGTATTTCTGAGTCTCCCTCTCGTCCAGGCGCTTCTTGTCGTAGATCCGGTTCATGAGGTTCCCACCGGGACACAGCTCCATCACCAGGTAGTAGCTGTTCTCCGTCTCCAAGATGTCCAGCAGCTGCGTGATGTTGGGGTGGCGGATCATCTGCTGGATGTGGCCCTCCCGCCGCAGGTTCTTGGTCACATACGAGTCCTTCTTGGCCTTCCGCTTGTCGATCACCTTCACTGCCACCTGGAGAATTACAGGAGAGGGACGAGTAAGAGGATGAAGTGAGGTTATTTTAGACAAAGCACTGACTTGACAGCTGGAGTTTTAAACCTCGCAACATATGATATTGTGAGTAATACCCATGGAGAACCGGGCACTAGTGCAGCGCTGTGTCTTGAAGGAAGGATTTCAGGGAGTGTAACAGGTGATGAGCTACCCAATCTGTGGCGGGGTATATAACTCGACACTGACCTCTCCCTCACAGCTGCTCCTCGTGTGGGGCAACCCAGGCGCTATAGGGCCCTGAGGCTGCAGGAGGGGGATGTGTGTGAGTGTGTGTGTGTTAGAGCTGAAGGAGTTACTGGACCATCATAAACTCGCGGTAAAGCAAATGTTACCCTATATATTGAGAAGGCGCCAAAGCCAAATGGGCAGTTAATATTCCCCCATTTGCCACAGTTGAGTTGCAACTAAACACACATGAGAAGCTGTGACAAATGTGAAATCAAAACTGTGGGGTGATGAAATGTTTCTGAAACAGATTCAACAGCTCAGGAGAGTGGATTTCCAAGCAGTTATTTATTTTTTACTTTATTACTCCTCTGTCTTCTTCTTGTTGGAGAAGTAAACTTGCAGGATCTCCTCATAAAAGCCACAGAACATGTCCTCCGATTCAATGACAAACACTTTGCTTCCCTTTGTAGATAATTACATTCAATAGCATACCCATCTACTGTATTTCATCCTTTGCCCATGTCTCCTTGTATCCCGTCTAGACTGGGTTCAAGAGCGTGGCCACCATATACAACAAATCATCTCAAGGAGAGCCCACAGACATGGAAAGGCATGGCCAGTGAGGGCTAATCACCATATCCATTAATGAAATGGTGAGATGTGTCTTCTCTTTCTTCCGCCCTTCAGCTTGTCTTTCATTTTTACTTTCGTCCTTTCAACTCTGATAATTGATTCACCTCTAAAACCCTTTTTACAGCTGCTAATTAAACCTGGCTACGCGTGAGTGCATGTATGTGTGCCCTTGTGGGGCTGTCACAACGCAGTAATAGATGGCTAGTGTTTACAGCAGTGGGTAAGAAGAAGGGGGTATGTATGGGGGGGATGGGGCACTGTATTTACAGTAGTCTATATGAGGAGGGGTGGGGTGGAGAAGAGGAGGGGTGTGCCCTGCCCTGCCGGGGGGCTTCGGTTGTTTATCAGGCGCCCCTCAGACAGAAAAAAGGGGGGGATGGGGGCGCATGGAGGGGAAAGTGGGTTACAGACATCAAAAACACGTGCATATGACCTCCTCAACCCCCTGACCATGACAGCACCATCACCTCTCCTCACTTTCAGGCCCCCTGCCTTTAAAACACACTCCCCAGGTCTCATCCCTGTATCCCGAACTGACTTTCTAGTGATGCTAAAAAAAGGATCCTCCTGTGTTTCCTTTCCCCCTGACTACTCCTTTGCTTGAATAAACCCACTGCCCTCCTCTCCCTCCCTGTGCCTGTTGGATGCCTGTATACACATGAATGAGAAAGAGAGAGAGAGAGTGTGTGTGTATAGAGAGAGGCAGAGATGTGTTTGGTTGTGCGATTGCCAGTGTTTGCATCATCCTCAACAAAGACACTGAGAGAAAGAGGGGGAGAAGGAGAGGAGCTTTTTCCTCCTCACAGCAACAGAATGGGTTGGGGAGGGGGGTGATCTAATCAAACATATTTTTAATTCGCAAAATGAATTTTATTTCAATGCACATGCGCACGAAACACAGCCTAAAATCTGCACTCTGAGCGCATGCTTTGTACACTGGCATGGCCTTACAGGCAGCAACAAATAGGAAAAAGGAGGTACTTGTTTTTCTAATATGCAAATATCCTGGCAGCTTCCCAAAAAAGAGAAGCCTGAAGAGACAAAGGCAACCAGTGGCCAATGGTTGCCCATATCAAAGCCCTGCGCTGGCGGAATCATAATGAGGCTGAGGTCCTCATTTATCAACGACATGATTTCATATGCAAGTAGCAGCGCTGCGCTCTCATAGGCCAGTCAATTTGGCTCTCCGTCCCTACCACAGGCTTGCGCGCCCAACAGCGGTGAGATCATGAGCTCACCGTAACCACCACCAGCAGCAAACAAAGCAGAGGTTCAGAAAAAAAGCCACAGAGCGCACAGCCAGTTATCCAACACGTTAGGAAAAAAGAAGCGCTCTGTCTGTCATATACAATAGGTAAATATTGTCAGTGGAGCTGCCCTGCTGCGCGTAAACTGAGTTCAACAGCTGCTGGTGCTGCATGAGCTCACTGACAAAGGCTCTTGTTGCAAGCAGGGCTGACCACTTTCTCCAAGGAGGAACCACTGATTGCATTGTTAAATTGTTAATTAAAACAGATAAATTATTTTTTCTTGTGCACAAAAGAATGCATTTGCCAGGCGTGCATGAGCCAATTAAGTGACAGCTGAGAGTGAAATTAAATTTTTAACCATATCAGACCTTCACCACATGCGTCACATGATTTTTAAATGTTAAACATGCAACCAGAACAAACTTCTCCAAGGTGTCATTTTTCTCTCTTTTTTAAATTAAAAAATGACAAGAAATTAGCCATTAACTGTATTAATTCTGATGGCAAGTGAAAGACTTAAGGTAAATATTTCAAACATGACAAATACACAATTTCTTGGATTTCAATGTTGCAGCCTGCTTACCTTTTCCCCAGTTAACGCGTGGAGACCCTCTCTAACTTTGGCGAAGGATCCTTCTCCCAGCTTCCTCCCGATCAGATAGTTCCCGACCCGTTTGGTGTGGTAAAAGTTCTTCAGGATGTCCGCTGCAGGACTGCTCAGAGAGGCCGGGAGGACGCTGTCACTCCCGGCACTACTTGGGGTTTTCCCCTCGTATAACCCGTGGCTATTGTCCACAACCATGTCGCTGTCCGCAACTGGCATCACAGCTCCCCTAATTGATAAGTGCCTCCTTTTACCAAGGGAGGGAATTACGCAGCGCGACTCTCACTCACCTACAGCCTATTAAATGCTTATCGTCCGGTGAAGTGTGTCAACTCCTCTCTGTGTGCGTCTTAATGACAAATTAAGGGAACCGGAGCTTTGCGCCACCTGTTCGCCCAACGCATATCCAGCGAGCGCACTCAGCAGTTTCCGAGCTTAGATTAAAATGACACAGAAAAAAAGACTCAGTAATGGAAAGTTAGCTGCCTAACTGACGCAACCTGTCTTAATACTTGTGAGGGTTTAAAAAATCTGTGGCTCAGCCGGAGGTAGGTCAGCTACACGCTCTACGCCTCTTCTCCAAACATCTCCTGGATAGTGTCTGTGCAGACAGCGTGTTGTTTTCCAGTTTGAAGTGACTTTCCCGGTCCTCATGGGTGGGCGTTTCTTAGTGTGATGGTGGAAGTGAAAAAAACACACGATAGTGGTAGCCGGGGTAATTTTCAATCCAATCAGCGTAAGGCGGGCGGAGCGCATGTGAGAACAAGGGGGGATAACTCCACCCGGTACCACCGCCCCGCCGCTGCGCACCGCGCGTTTCGTGGTGCGCTCAGATAGTACATGGGTATGAACAAAGAATACATTTGTAGCCGGAAGAGAGACACAGCAACAGAACCACTACAAATATATATTTTTTATTTAAAAATTCCTCTAACAGGATTTCTGGGTACCTGTCTATTTTGTTCATTTGGGTAAAATTGTGCGTAAAGCAGCTCTCCAAATGGCCACGCCATGCCCTGTGCACCAGGCAGGTTCTTTAATTACATTGGCACGTGCATTTGTAATGGCAACAAATGACTTAATTAAATGTTGTCTGTGCCAAATCATTTTGCTTTCCTTGCTCTAGTTGTTGAATTTGGGATTCTACCAACAACAGAAAGTTGTGCTCCAGTACACCACCGGCAGACAAAGACTCATTTTCCTCCATGCTCACTGAGGTGTTCACTGGCCTAATTAACGTGTTCATCAGTCAAAGGAGGACACCTGCAGGGAGGGGCAACGGTTTCAGACACACTGTTCTACCTGTATTTGTCCTCAGCTCAGGTTAAACTGAGCTAATGTGATTATATTCTGTTTTTCTACAAGGTAAACCTGCAAGGGCTGAACAAAATTTAAAAAAAAACAAAACACCTGACTATATAATGTAATCCTTTAGACCCCTGCATGTACTAATATAAACCTTTGCTGATTCTAGAGTCTGTTTCAGAGAGGTGTTGATTCAACCCTGTGGTATTTTATGAGGCTGTTGTTTGTGGTGTTGCTGGAGGCTATTTGTGCCATTTTGTGTTCACTCCTTGTATGGCTCCCTAGAAGGAGTGAGAGGAATGCATACACACTCAGTTTGACTTGCCTGCTGGACCATGCTTTCTAGACACTAAACCAGACACCATTATGGAACCCAAAGTATAAGTGCACCATCTATTGGAGTTTTGTTGTACTACAGGAACATGCACTCAGTCCTAAAAGACATGCATTAGCCTACAGTGTTGCTGAACTTGAATAGATGTCAGTTATTCCAGTTATTCCAGTGTCTTGGCACAGTTTATTTCTTTAGTGAAATTATGGCAGGTAGTCAATTAGACATTGCAGTTTGACAGTAGTCTGTAAAATAAAATACTCTTATCCATTCCTAAATGTGTTTTGCCTTTTTCACTCATCAACTTTTAAACTTAGAACACATCAAATGTAGGTGTATCTAGTGATGTAAAGTACAACATCTACCCGAATACTGCACTTCAATTCTGAGGTACTTGACCTTCAATTAAAGTTTAAGATTATGCTACTTTCCACTTTAACTCCATGTCAGAGGGAACTGTACCATTTACTCTACTACATTTGTGTGACAGCTGTAGTTACTTTACAGCATAAAAGGACTTAAAACACTATAATTTCATGATTAATGATACAACATACAGTAAATTGTACTACCTGGTGGTTAATTAAATTAGTTAAATCAGCTCTACCTCAATCAATATTTAAATGCTGCTTGCATATATTATATAATAGTATAACATACAGCATTGACAGAGCCCATTTTGGAGTGTGATGAATATTAGAAGTACAGGTAGCTGATAATACTTACATACTGGAGTGGAGGAGTTTTACTTGTAGCGTGGTATTTTAACATTGTGTCATTGCTACTTCTACTTAGTCTATGTAATAGATCTGAACTCTTCTTCCACCAGTGGATGTTGTGCTCATTTTTTTATTGCAGAAATGTATGGTGATGATGACAAAGGTAAGGGATTGTGTGCTTAAAAAAGCAAGCAGAATTCTAATCTTTACTTCTTTAATATGGGTTTATAGGGTTTTGATGTTCTCTAGTTAATATGTGGTAGTACGCAGAAATATATTGTACTTGAAGACGACTACAGTGAGTATTGGTAAAATGTGACACTTTCTGAAACTTTGTATTGAGGTACAATTTACAAAATCATTCCATTGCCTGAGCTCCTAGCTTGATACAATTCTATAAGCACTAACACCCTTGCTACAATATATAGAGGACAACATAAAGAATAATCAAACACAGAAGTGATGACTCCTTTTTGCCAGAGACTGCTGGCAAAATGGGACATCAAATATGTTGATATTAAAGGAAGTAATGTCAATATTTCAATGTCCTCAAATAACCTTACAGTGAAAATCCAATAATACAATTGGAATGCTTGTGTGAACCATTGAAAAGTATATAGCATTTTTGTTGTCCTTCTGTTCTTTTTTTGTTGTTGTCTGTCTTTCATTTAGACTGGGCTTTCAAAACTATTTTGACCATGGCCACCACATAGGCCTACTAATTTATTCACTTAAAAATATACATGTATTTAATATGTCTTGAAATTATTTAATTTACATGTTAGTGAATATGTGAAACAGCTACAAATAGCTATCCACAACTTTTATTGGTGTGTTGTGTCTAGTTATCTGCTAACATATTTAAGTGAAATTATATTTGATTATATTTAGAAATTTGATTCCTTTTAAATTAGTTTGTGTTTTGTGATCCTCAAAACATTTTCCCTATCAAAATGACAGAGCAGTGTTGAATTTTAACAATATTTACCCAAAATATGATTTAAAAAAAATAAAAGTTACTCGTCTTATGCCTTGTCCATGTGTTTTCAATCCATGCAGCCCTCTGCCACCCAGTGGACAAACCCCGGAACAACAACACTGAATCCCATCATGCTTTGCCGTACCCGCCGACCCGAAAGCTACCAATACGAGGCTAACTGGCGTTAGCAACCGGGAGCGGACATGTTGTACCGACCCTTCCTTGAATAAACATCGCTGTGAGCGGGGAACCGGGAGTTAGGGGGAAGGCTTGGAGCGTGTGGCAATCATGGACGCCGTCAACGCCTTTAACCACGAGGTAAGCCGCCTTCGGGGCTCTCTGAGTCCCTGAACTCACCGAGTCTGGCGGTGCTGGTCATGGTGCTGCTGTGCTGCACTGGAGCTAGCCGTGCAGGTCGAACCAGTGGGCCTGCTCGGCGAGCTAGCTAGCTGGACATCTTATGTGGCTTAAGCTGGACTGGAGTTGGCGTTTGTGTGGTACACCTGCAGCCAAAGTCTTGTTACTGAAACGAACGGGAGCATTTTCAGCTACCTAGCAATCTAACATAGCAACATCCAGTCAACACTGCTTCCACTGTCCGCCGTTAGGTTAGCTTGTGGGAGTAAGTTATGGTCACCAACGTTGTTGTTGGTAATAATGCTAACAGCAACATCATGAGCAGACACAGACTGCAACACAATATCATCCTGCTGTTGTCTCCCTGCAAGCTCACAAGTTGAATGTTTATTGTAGCTTCAGTAGCATGCTCAGTTTGTGTTTGTTGAGAAGATGTCAGGCCAGGCTACTGCAAGGCCTGACTACCGAGGGTTTATACGGAGTCTAGGCAACACACAGGTCAAGTCCTCTAATAGTGGTGGAGGTTTCTCTCGTTCATGCATTACATTTTCTTTGACTTGATTCCCCACTGAGACTGAGTGGAAAATGCAAACTTGTAATTTTCTCAGAAATAGGTCTTGCTCATTGCACTACATCATTATAACTCCAGGACGAGTAGCAGTTTTCGTTGTTCCTTAAAATATATCTTGCAGTTTCAAGTCAGTTTCCGTCAGACACACAAATAGAGAAAGTAGCTGTTGCTAATGAATGCAACTTATTGTTGTCGTGATATACATACGTACATCCTAGAAGCAAATCAATAGCAGTTAGGATGCTTTAACATGTTCAACAGCACATAGTCTTACAAGGCTGCATCTTGTCTATGTAATGTGAGTTATGTGGCTGTGTGTCTTGGATCCTCACCTCAAAACGTTCAGAATGAACTATGTCATCTTGTCAGACCGAGGAAGGTCTGTTTTCAATTACTATTTTGAGCCGTCTGTTTGAATAAAGGAATTACCAGAAAAAGAAAGTGATAAACTGTGACAGCACATTAATCAGCAATACAATAATAGAATAGGGTATAAACAGAAAACACAGCAATCACACAGGATTTGTAAAAAGTCTTCAGTGCAAATAATCAGTTAGTCAGACCGTCGGTTGTGGCGGTCATAAAAGATGTGATCAGTTCATAAAAGATGAAGAAAACAATCACATTATCAATTCTTTTGAATAAAACTGGTATATTAATTACATAGTACTTAGATTATGAGGTTCAGTTCTTCAACTTCTTGGGAAAACATTCAGTTGTGAAGAGTCTGCCTTATGAACACGTCTGACGTGAGACGACGTGAGCAAAAGAAATGATTAGCTCTAAAACGCTTCTAGCATTGCCCTGTGTTTTTATTTCCTTTTTTCCTCCTGTGTCATGACTCAGTCTCACCCATCTATTGTCCACTTTGTCTAGTTATTCTCGCTGATGGACTCCAAGCCCCCAATATCTCGGGCAAAGATGATCTCCATCACCAAATCAGCCATCAAAGCTATGAAAGTAAGGATCAGCTTGGCATTAGAAAGTTACTTGTATATTTGAAGAGTTAATTTGCAAAAACAGATAACTCCGTTTTTATAAATTTTCAGAAAACTTAGTTTGATTGATATTATCTCTAGTAAACAATTCAAAAGTAAGTTTTTTGAAAATTTATAAAAACGGAGTTATCTGTTTTTGCAAATTAACTCTTCATTTATTGTTTGATATTTCTTATGTTTTGCACCTATATCGAGATAATAACATTTACTTTTTTCTTTCTCAGCTCTACAAACATGTGGTCCAGATTGTGGAAAAGTTTATCAAAAAGGTCAGCCAAACCTGTCTCAGTTCAATAATGAACCAATTCATCCTCACCAAACATGAATAACCTCAAACTGTCTCCTCTTCTTTTTTTTCTCCAGTGTAAGCCTGAGTATAAGGTAGCAGGCTTGTATGTGGTGGATTCCATTGTTAGGCAGTCCAGACACCAGTTTGGAGCAGATAAGGATGTCTTTGGTCCAAGGTTCACCAAAAACATTACAGGAACTTTTGAGAACCTCTGCCTTTGCCCCATAGAGGACAGGGTAAGAGCAGAAAGACTTGGACTTTTAATTGTTATACATGTTAGCTAGAGTATTATAGACTAATTATCCCCCATCTAATGATAAATTCTTCTCTCCCACACATTTCCTTGTTTCCGTTTGTAGAGTAAGATCGTGCGAGTGTTGAACCTGTGGCAGAAGAATGGGGTGTTTAAGATTGAGATTATTCAGCCCCTCTTGGACATGGCAGCTGGCTCTAGCAGCGGTGCTGCACCCTATGCAGGCACAGATGAGCCAGGTAATTTGTGTGATTGTGCACATAAGATAGTACAGATTCATGTACAGCCATGATGTTGTTTTTAAATATAATTTTACAATTTTTATGTTGCAGTAAACTTCATCAGCTCAACTTGATACTTCTATAATTATTTTATCAAACAAGTTGTAGCATTTCCCGGTGAAAATAATGTACATGAAGAAAAAGAAAGTTGTACATGAGCTTTTTTAGTTTTTATTACATGAAGCGATGTAATGATGATACATTCATGCAGCAGTTGATGGTTCTGGCATTTTAAAACCATCTATGTTCTGCACACACATGGTCATGCTGTGTGTCTTTACTTAGGTTCTTCACCCCCTCCAGCCAAAGAGCCAGTTACTGTGGTAACGGCAAACTCCACCATGACATCTGCTGCTCAGCTGCACAACTCTGATGCCTTTGCTGCTGTGGCACAGCTCTTCCAGTCCTCACAGGGTCAGCAGGTGTGTGTGTGTGTACTAATGCAAAGTGGCATTAGCTTTGGCCTTATTCGTTGTGTTTTTTTGTATTGTTCTCATCACTTCTACGTTTCCCAGGCCTTCACTGCTAACTCTTCTTTCATTCTTCGGCATTCAGCTGCAGCAGATGCTTCAGAACTTTCAGCAGCATCCAGTGAAGCCTGAGACCAACACTCAGCCTCCTCTCCGTGCTCTTCAAACGCAAGCCCAAAACATCTCCACTGGTCTGGGCATGGTTGCTCCACAACCTCCTCTGCCCTCCCAGCCTATCCAACCCACCCAGCAGAAAACGGCCTTTGACAAAGTGACGGTAGGTTTTTGAATTTGCATATGCCTTTAACAGCTAAATAAATTCTTACAAGCACTGTTGAGATGTTTTATAGCACAGTGTTTGTAGCATGTTACAGTGAAGGGAAAATCAAGACTGTACAAGCTCTGCTATGGTAAAAAAATGTCATTGTTTGTGTATTCTCAAATTCATTATATGTCTCTCTTAGAAATTGCTGGACCGTTTTGACTATGATGATGAACCAGAAGTTGGAGAAGAAACAAAGAAGGATGAAATCCCCCCACAGCCCTCCTTGTAAGCCCTGGATTCATTACATGTACTATAGCATGTCTGTGATGCCAAGAAGTGGAACGCTTTGATTGTTTTGTTTTTGAAATTAAATGAAAGTGTGAAGCTGATGTTGTATTTTCATCATCACAGTATGCAGCACCCTCCAGCCTTCCCCCAGCACATGGAACACTTTAAACCACAGATGATGAACATGTCGCAAGACCTCTCACAACAGGTAATAAGAACTGCATTTTTTTTTCTTGTAAAAGAGCTCCTTTTCTTATTCTTTGATCTTTGCTTAGTTTTTTTTTTTTTTTTACCACTCCTTTAAAGGGCTACATGTTTCTGTATACAGAACAGTATATGGTCTTTATTTGTTGAAAGCAATCCCTCTATATTATAAAAAAGGTATCTGAAAATATGATAAAAAGATAGGCACGAATTTGCACAATGTTTATTACAGATTTCCATCCCTCCGAATGGTCAGCTCCAGGTCTGTGGTCTACCACCAGGACAAAGCTTCCCAGTTACAATGCCTCCTATGGGGCATGCTCTGCCAGGGCAGCCTCTCCCTGGTTCAACTGGGCCTCCAGGCTTCCCAGGAATATACCCTCCCCACAATGCAGCCCAGCAACAACAGGTAGACTTAACAGTAGTAAGGATATGTGAAATAGTGGCACCTAACACACCATTCTCAGGGAAAATTAAGTTAATTAAGTACATTTCTATGCATCTGATTTTTTGCACACTGCCAGAAATCTTGGCAATCTGTTGTCTTATCATATAAAGTGTTTTGTTGTAATCAAGGATGTAATACTGTAGGTGTAATGGCTTGCGACATATCATAATATGACTTCTCCATATCGAATCAGGATTTGTCAATGGATATGGATCATTCATCTATGAGGGATGGCAGACATGGTCAAAGGTCACACTCAGGCTCCAGGTAAGTGTTTGAAATGGGATGTGATGTTTTAAACTAGGCTTTCATATCTGAGCCCACATTTTTGAAAATCCTATCATCTGAAATGTCTTTTTTCCCCCTTTCTCCAGATCTCCAAAGCGGAGGAGGTCACGGTCTAATTCCCGTACACGGCGATCCAGGCACAGGCGATCCCGCTCACGCTCCAGAGATCGGCGTCACCATTCCCCTCGCTCTCGCTCGCAGGAGCGCAGGGAGAGAGAGAAGGAGAGAGAGCGACGGCAGAAAGGCCTTCCACCACCCAAGAGCGACACACTAAGCAGTGAGTCATAATCTATTTATGGTTACATTTATTTAGGCAGATAGACATTGAAGGTTAAAATGATGTGTTCGGTGTGCACAGTATGTTTTTTAGTTGTTTTATTAAAGATTATTTTCTTTCAGCAGCATCATTTAGCTTTTGAAATAATTGTCCACCCTTTGAGTCCATGTATTGCTTATATATTTTGTAATTTCTATGTTTTTGTCCTTTTCAGTTTGCAGCACAACCCTGTGGGTGGGCCAGCTGGACAAGAGAACACAACAGCAAGATGTTGCCTCTTTGCTCGAGGAGTTTGGGCAGATAGAGTCCATCAATGTAAGTGGACTCTTATAGATCAGTTACATTGATCCAAGTGTGACCTCATGCTGTAACGATGACATTTGCATTTTCTCAGGTTTCATGTGTTCACCAGTTACCTAATAGAAAATTTGTCTTGATATATTTTGTGTTTTAATCTAAGCTATTGCAGATCATAGCTTCTGCTTTTTTGTTCACATTTGATTCTTAAGTTCCTGTTTTTTTGTGTTTTAGCAAAACACTGATTCAAAAAGAAAAACTGTTGAAACCAAGCTCATTGGCTTATTTAAATTGAATTTATACTCTCCTTTTTCCTTACCTGTCTTCCTCTTTTATTTGTAAAGATGATCCCTCCACGTGGTTGTGCCTATATTGTCATGATACATAGGCAAGATGCCTACCGGGCTCTACAGAAGCTTAGTAGAGGACCATACAAAGTTAACCAGAAAGCCATCAAGGTGAGTGACCAACACAGATTGCTACGTAGTAAATGACTAATAACTAGTAACTAAATCAAGATTTTCTTTTTTCTTGCCAGATTGCTTGGGCTTTGAACAAGGGCATCAAGCCTGAGTTTAAACAGTACTGGGATGTGGAGCTGGGTGTCACCTACATACCCTGGTCTAAAATCAAAGAGGACCAGTTGGAGGAGCTAAAAGAAGGAGGCGTACTTGATGTAGACACCTTATCACCAGGTAAAAACGCTTTCGAAAATACAAACAAGATTAGGATTAAGATTAAACCTAACCATGCGTAGTTCATGTGGTAAATCCAGTTAGTCACACACAAAACAGTATCTTCTTTCACAGAAAACTCACAATACCATATCTGACTAATTCAATGCTGAATTTAGCAATTCATACCCTGCCTCTGCTTTATGGTTTATGAATTTTGTTGAAATGGTTGTCTTTTCCAGAGTGGAGTGGAGCAAGAAAGACACTTGACCTCGCTGAAGAACTCACCCACAACGGCCGTTCAGAGCAACAGCAGCCTGAAGAGACACAAGTATTGCCTGTAGCTCCCACAGCTGCTCCTCCTGTGCAGGTAAACAGCAGCTGCGAGATGTTATCAGTATTTTAATCTTTTAGAATTAGAGAGGAGTTGATCGATCTCTCTTAAAAAAAGAAAATGTTGGTAAAGCCGATTCTTAAACTTGTTTTGATGAGGTGTATGTACCTGCTGTTCTTTTGAGCATTTTCAAACGTTCTGTTCAATATGTTTGTTTATGGAACTCAATCAGAAGGATAACGATGAAGAATAAAATAGATCAAGTATCTTAGACAAGGTTTTTTTTTTTAATATAGTTCTTTAAAGCTAACTCCTGACTGTCACTAGGAGTTATTAAAAATAACCTTCTAATTTGACATCTACAGTAAATTCTTATAAATGTTCTCAGGTTCCTCCAATGCAGCAGCCCATGGTTGGTGTGGGTTCTCTCCAGCCTCCTGTCTTCCCCGGTCCCATAGGCATGCCTCCGCCTTCCTTCCCCCCAGGTGTCCCCCCTCCTCCTTTCATCAGACCTGGCTTCAACCCCATGCAGATGCCTCCAGGTAGCACCTCCTACAGCTGTCATCTGGCTTTAATTCACTCTCTCTTAGGCTTGATTTATACTCCTATGTTGAATCTATGCAGAGAATACTCTGTAGCCTACGCAAGTGGCTTACGTCATTGCCCGCATTAATACTTGTGTACTGGTTTATGTGCTCCGCAATCACACTAACACAACACTAGCTAGCGGTGGAGTTTGTATGCCACTGTGTTGAGTTTCTTGATGTACTTTAAACAATGGCAGCTGAAATGGAACAGATCATGTTGGAGTTGGAAGTAATGGATATTGAGCAGTTACTTTCACCAAAATTCTTGGAACAGATTTGCAGAAGTATAAATTAAATTCTACACAGTGCCTATTCTTGAAATATTGTTTTTCTCAGAATTGTACACAGACATAGAGGTATAGAGATGAAATGTTATTGACTGACAGTAGATCATTCATTGGGTAATTATCCCGTTATCCTGCATCATCAGCTCCTCATGGACCCACATGTGGAAATCAGATTCCGCTGACAGAATTCAATTAATGCAGCACTTCATTGTTTCATCGATTTTCTTCTTGTCACAAAGAGCACATGAAAGAAATACTTTTACACAAAGGATAGTAAGTGTGGGATTGATGTGTTCTGTTCTGTTCTTTGTGTTTTTGGCACTTCAGCTTTACTGTTGTTTCTTCAGAGGGTTCCTGCCCTGCAGTGTAGTGCACTGGTAGTTTTCCGTACCAGCCCAAACAAACTGAACCAAACAAAGAAATACATGTTTTTTTGGTTTTAAAAAAAAAACTAAATAAAACTTCTTTCACCTCTTTTTCATCAGGCTTTCCTCCTCCAGGGGCTATGCCCCTCGGTCCCCCACCTCCTTCTAAAGGTGGAGTTGAGGAGCCGCCTCTCGACCCAGCAGGTCTGGGCAGCAGGAAAAATGATGAAGTCTTTGACAGTCCCAACATCTTTAACAACCAGATGGGACCTATGGGTCAGTCTGTGTTTCATTACTCAGTTTTCACCAGTAGATTGTCCAGTTAATTTTGGGGAATCTCACTAATTAAATAACTGCCACAAATAACTAATTCTGGGTAACATTGTATGCTTGTTTAATAAATACAGTACAGATAATGATTAGTTTGTATTTATCCAGTGATAATACAGTACCAAGCATTTTCTAGTTAGTGCTTCTCAATGTTATGATGTTTGCATTGTTTATTGAATATATTGGCTCTTGTTCACAGTTTTTTTAAAATTTTAGTAAAAATTAAAGCTGTATATGGTTTTTGTTTTCCCATCAGTTAACCAGGTAGGTGGACCTCCAGGTGGACCTCCGGCGGGACTTCCAGGTGGACCTCCAGGGGCTCTTCCAGGTGGGCATCCAGGAAACATCCAACCCCCCTCTGGTGGTCTGCTTGGTGCACGGCCTGGTATAATCCCACTCCAACGTCCTCCGGTTCCCCCACCACACATGCAGCGTTTCCCTCCACCACATGGGCCAAGACCACCTCATCCCAGCATGCCTCCTATGCCCCCACAGATGATACCCAGGGGGCCACACCCTCAGATAATACACCACGATCCACCTCTGCCTAAAGGAGGCTTTGGAATGCCTCCCCCACACAATATAAGAGCTCCTTTCCCTCATGGCCATGGCCCTCCTCCTCCAGGTCCTCCTCCTCCTTTTATCAGACCAGGGGGTCCTCGTGGCCTGGAGGCGCCGGAGGAAATGGATGGCAGACCATTCAGGGGAGACAGACCTGGATTCAGGGACCGAGAGCTAGAGAGAGATCGAGACTGGGATCGGGACAGGGATAGAGAGAGGGACCGAGGTTTTGGAGGCGGAAGGCGTCCGTTTGGTGATGGAGGGAGGGGAGGGGGTGGTGATAAAATGGATGGGAGAGACAGGCTCGGAGGCTGGCAGGAAGATGGAGGCGATCACCGTGGAGGAGGATGGGAGAGAGACAGAGATCGAGACAGAGATCGCGACCGTGACCGTGATCGGGACAGGGACAGGGACAGAGACCGAGAGAGACGGGACTGGAGGGAGAGGCGAAGCAGCCTCGATAGCGACAGGGAACGAGGGAGAAGTGATGACGGGGAGAGGGAGCGAGGGAGGGGAGAGGGAGGAGAAAGGGGAAGGGGAGAAGGAGGGAGTCGTGAAAGAGGCAGAGGAACAGAAGGAAAAGGGGACAGGCCAAGGCGGTCAGAGCGGCGTGAGAGGGTCTCACGGTGGGACAAGGACGATCGATTGGCTGAGCTGGAAAACATGGACAGATTTCGGACCTCTAACAGCACAGAGCAACCTCGTGTGACTCCTGTGGTTACCATGGAAACCAATAAAGAACCAGGTGAAGAAGCTTCTGAAAAGAAGGCAGAATCAGAACTTTTAGCTCCACCCCCAGAGGGAACTACTGCTGCAGCAAATCCGGAGCCCTCTGAGCCTTTACCTCCTGCTCAGAGTGAGACCACAGAAACAAAAGAGGAAGCAGCATCATAGACTGCTCCTTCAGCCAGAGACTGCTGTGAACCACTGAAAGATTTAAAAAAAAAAAAAAAGAAGAAGAAAAAAGGTGTTTTCCACCGTGATAGACAGTCTCAGCTCTTGGCAGATGAATTCCAACTAGTCACAGTTTCTCAGTTGGCAATTGACAGTTTCTGGGCAGTAGAGCATTTGTTGAAAACAAACAGATCTCCCACACATGTTGTCAAACTTGTGAAAATGGAGGTTTTCAGGCTTCATGGGTTATGATAAAATTGGCATCTGTGTCTCGATGAAAATCAGTTTGGAAAAAAGGCTGTAGTTAAATATTGGCTATTGACTGTAGTTTCTCTCCGTCCCTTAAGTTGTAAGAATGAGCAGAGTGTTTGCATGTTAACTTAGCTCTGTCCATGTTTTTGTTTGCGGGCAGACAGAGGAAACAAATTATTTCTATTACAAATTTATTTTTATTTCATGCCCTCATCTATGCGATAGCAAGAGCTTCGCAACAATGTACATTTATTCTTTTAGAAAAACGTTTTTAAATTTGCCAAAATGTCATATCCAACACTGAATACCATCTCAAACAACTCTTTAATAATACAAGTGTGATTACTTTTTCTTTTTGTTTCGTGTCAACTCCTCATTGCAGTCTCACAGCCGGGAAGGCACAGGTTCAAAAGGACTTTGGTGGCCTTAAAATCAAATCAACCTAAATTCATGATTAAAAAGTACAAATTAGGGAATGCATACTTCTGGACACAAAAACATTTGCACACACTTTTGATTATGTTCTCACTTTTCATGCTTTGACCCATATTGTGTGAGGCAGAATAAAGACAAATACTGCCTTGATTTTGCGAGACGTGATGCTGTAACTGATGAATCAGACATGCACATTTACAGTGTCTTTAAAAATCCACTTTCAATACATGGCTTTTTATAAGTTTGTAAAATGTACGTATTCTACTAGTTCTGAGATTATTAAAAACATAGAACATAGTCATATTTTACTCACAATAGGAAATACACCTGAAAAAGTAACTTTTGCACCATTCTAATACTTTTACAAAATCAGAAATACTTCACATCCTTTGATCATACTGTACTGATCCAGATGTCAC
>OMNN01013230.1:29026-40845 GCA_900302755.1 Chromis chromis
TTTAATTACATTGTTTTGTTACAAAAGTACTGGACAACACAAATCATTGTAAGGCATCAAAACCAAGAACTTAAACTTTAGCAGAGGCATTATCAAATTTCTTTTGCTTGACATTGACTAGTGGGCCAGAGGCATTTCAGACAAAGCATTTTAATATAATTTGCACAAAAATTAAGAATGAAAAGAAAAAGATGGAAAAGTAACAAAATATGTAAGTGACCTTTGTCTCAGAAATTGGTATGAAGTGGACATACATATTGTTATGCAAAAATAAAGATTTGTTTGCGTATAACTTGACTTGTACCGCATTGAAAGAGCAAAATCTGTTTCTCTGTTATAGAGGAGTTTTTTTTTTTTTTTTAAATCTTGGCTGTGAAATTTCAAAATTAACATCTACATTATAAAAGTAAAGCTGAAGTACAATTCGGTTGGAAGGTCTAGCATGGTCAAACCTTTTTTTCTGTCAAAATGTTCACACCCTTGCCTAAATGTTTTTTTTATTTTTCAGTTAAAGAACTAAAGAGGAGGGCTTTGTTTAGATTCTACAGGAGGAAAATCCTACACGTTCATTTTAAAAGCATTTTCTTCTCAATATGAGTTAGTATGAGCATAGCGGTCTTTCTCCAGTGTGTATAGAAGGAAGGAAGAAATCTCTTGAATTAGACAAAAGAGCTGAACTGTATTTTGGAGGTTATTTTTTCCATTTTTCTTATGTACGTCAGCCAATCTCGGATATAAATTAGTTTTGGCCACACAAAATTACAGTTGTAACCCTGTAGCTGATTTCTTTTTTTGTTTATGTGTTTTTTGATGAACACAGCTTACAAACATTGTGTGTTTCACTGAAGACATACTGTAAGAAATATTAATTAAGTTGTTAAAATCTAAAGCCCAGATTCTGCAAGTGGAACTCATGTTCTGGAATAATTTTACACTGAGGCAACGAGGGTCAAACTAAAGTGAAGAAATGAAGAGTATTGCTTGGGACACCGCTGTAAATATGCTTGTATCACTGATGATCTAAAGGTGAAATGGTAATTGTTGTTAATAATCTGTGATTTCTTTTTCCGAGATAAACGTTTTGACTTGGAAGGAACAACAGAGGCCCTTTGCTTTAACGTTTTTAACTCCTAGTGGTTTGAAAATTGACAGATGTTTCTATGATTTGTTAAAAATACAAAAGACATGGACATAAAATCTTCAATATTTCAGCCATAGGAAATTGTTTTTAATAAACTATTTTTGTACCAAATTGTTTTGCTTGTATTCATTTTCTGCACCTTCCCCATGCTTAACTGTTAGGCAGATGTTAGATAAAAATATTTTAAATTATTTCATACATAATGTAATGGGTCTGATATTTATTATGATTTTGGAGTAAGACAACTAATACTTACATGGCGAAGAGTAAAATAAGTTTTATATTTAGGTCTAGGTCTCAGCACATAGCTGGTGGTACAACTGGCTTTGCATCCTGCACAATTCTTTCCTGCTCATCTTCATATCGACACCCTCTTAAAATAATAAAGGTTTTTTTCAGGTTTTTCAGGAAACACAAAAAACTGAACTACACCACACTGAACCTTGACCTAGGCTGTTCTACTGCAGGGGTAGAATTGCATGATCTGTTTAACTGAGGATGTAGGTGATTTTACCGGAGGTGGCCATTAGGAGATGATTTAGGCAAAAAAAAAAAAAATGTCAAAAATGACTGAAGGTGACAATATGATCAGCTTATAGTTTAGTTATGGTCTTTGTGTCTACTGGCTATTTGTTCATTCTAAGATTTTTCAGATGGTAAGATGTGTGTTTGCAGCCTTGCATCCGAGCTCAGTTACTTTAAAAATGGGTGAGTATAGGTATGTGCAGAATATTTAATTCACAATTGATTACACTTTCATTACAATTTCATTAGGCATACAAACACTAAGGCTGATATTGATAGTACTGATATAAATGGAAATAGAAGGAATACATTTTGATAAAATGTAAGTATATTGCAACGCCTTCTTACAAATCAGTGTTGCTAGTTTATTAAATAATTTACAATAAAATTGTGGTTAATTGTTCACGTTTGAAAGGCTGCTATCAACTAGCCTGCGACCAATCAAAATATGTGGTTTAGATTGTACTTGATTCTGATTGGTTGCCTGCGATTTAAGCCCGCCCATTAAGCGCCAACATTTATTTGGTTGTCTCTCGTCAGAGCACGCAACGGCAACTTGGTCGTCCTGTGAAACTACTCAAAGATGGTGTTGAAGGCTGTCTGCGTCCTGAAAGGAGCTGGAGAGACCAGCGGGACTGTTTATTTTGAGCAGGAGGTAAGACGTGCTTCATTATTTTCCGAAAACGAACTGTCTTGTCAGTCATTTTAAGGAAAAATATCCGGAGATTTAACCTAACGTGAACCTTCTCCGCAGCTTTGGCACTCGACTGCTAAGCTAGCTAAGTTCTCCATTCACAAGCTTGTAGTTCGACCGGTTTCCAGGAGAAACCCCTGTTAGCTAGATGGCTAACTAGCTAGCTGCATGTTACATTTGAATGAGAAGGCATTGAACTTGGGCAGAATTGCTTAAGTTGCATAACAATGTTTTCACTTATTCGATGCAAATTAGCCTTCGCCTGCACGTCGCAGGACGTCAACGTTTAAAAAAAGTGCGCATACAGTCAGTAACTGCAATATGTCACTATAAATTCAAAGTAGGCTGCTTGTGCAAACATTTAATAAATGGGGTAATATAATGGCTGGAATCAGTGTCTGATTATTACAGCCATAACCTTTGTACAGGCCTTGGATTGGTTCATGATTAACAGCGTCTGTATTGGAAACGCCTGTTGCATGGGTTCACCGTTTGCAGTGTCAATCTCTAATGTTAGCATTGCCAGTCTGATATGGTTTTGCTGCACCACACCATGTCAATGAGAGCTGCTGTTTGTAAGCTGATACGCTGAACACCAAGTGTCAGGTAAACGCAATGCTATCAATGAAAAGGGCAGACGTCCAATAATTACGTTTTTCGCTGAGTCACTGCCTGACTCCTCCTTGTTGCCTTTCTCATAGTTGGTTGCTCAGTCCCACGTTAACCTTATCAAACAAGGCCATGTGTCATGAAGGCTGAGAGACTGCAGTATTTGACTGCCTGAAGACAGTCATATGGTTTTACTGACTATTGAAGAATGCAGTTAACAATGCATGATAGTCTGACTATTAGTGTTATAAGCCGTTAGATAGCAGGAAGTTTATTTACGTTTTTATATTTATTTGGGAATTTATATGCCTTTTTGTTTTAGATATGTTTTGATGTCTAGCAGCCACACCAAGTTAGATTTGTGTCCTTCCCACTTGGTTTTAAATTTATGTTGCAAAACAGACTGTTTGCCTCGGGTGCAGCCTGAGATGGAAGTAATTCTGGTTTTAGCCACCTGGCTTTGACGTTTCTTTTGTTGTCTTTATGTTGTCCTGTGTTGTCGTCATCCTAATCTGCTAGAATGACAAAGCCCCTGTGAAGCTAACGGGAGAAATCAAAGGCCTTACCCCTGGTGAGCACGGTTTCCATGTCCATGCTTACGGAGATAACACAAACGGTGAGTATCTGACATTAAGTGTGTGACAATGATCAGTTTTATGAGATTGTGGGAGTTGTAGGTTGCTGTCACTGCACATGTTTCATCATAAAGGTGTATATTTCCTCTTTCTCAGGGTGCATCAGTGCAGGTCCTCACTTCAATCCCCACGGCAAGGATCATGCCGGTCCTACCGACACAGATAGGTGAGTCCGGTTTGAGGAAGAGCAGTGTTGTAATGTGGCGTTATTGTTTAGAAAATCATGGTGCAATTCTCATCGAAAAAGTTATTGCAAATGTTTGCAAAAAAAACCTATAGATTCAGTAATAAATTTAAAGTTTGCATGCAAAATAAGGATCCTTAAAATATATTATCAGGACTGTTAAATGTTTATTTGTATTTTCATTTAATAACTGAAACCGGGACAACCAAGTTTGTCACGTGAAATATTTAACTTTAATATTCCTTTTTTAAATCATAGTTGTGATTTTTACTTTTTATAGTAGGAAAAACACAGATGAAGCCAATGACTGTCTCTCCACCTCTGATACAATTAAATGATATGTACCTAATTATATTATTTGCAGCTGTGTTTAGGAAATGTCTGTCCTTAGAAAGGTGTATATAGTAAGAAGGGTGGAACAGGACACTTGGAACAGATGTGATGGGAAAAACAGGTGGTTTAATGCAAGCTTTTTTCTTTTTTAATGTAAACAGACATGTTGGAGATCTGGGGAATGTGATGGCAGGAGGAGATAATGTTGCCAAGATAGACATTACTGACAAGATGCTCACCCTCACAGGCCAACACTCCATCATTGGCAGAACCATGGTGGTAAGAACAAGTGCCAGTCAATGTTCATTTCAAGTCAAGTTTGTGAAACAAGTATGCTAGGTTTTTAGCTTAAAGCTCTTGTAATGTGTGGGACCATACTGACTGGAATTCATTGTCTAAGCTATAAACTGTTGTTGATGGAAAACCCTGTGTTTGTTCTCTACATTAGATCCATGAGAAGGCTGATGACCTGGGTAAAGGAGGAAATGAAGAGAGCCTGAAGACCGGTAATGCTGGTGGACGTCTGGCGTGTGGAGTCATTGGTATCACCCAGTAAACCATCTGCCAGAACATGAAGCACTGGAAACAGCTTTTCCCCCTAATGTACTTAAGACCAATATAGCTACTTGATGTGACAGTTTGTCCTTTTCAATACTCTGGCTTTTTGTTGACTAGTCAGGAGAGTAGATAAGCCTTTCACCTTGTCCGTTCTTAATGACCATTGTGTGTATGGGTTTATATGTGTGGGTTAGTTTCGGTCCCAAAGAATTGGTAACGCACAAGTGACAGATGTATACAATTTACAAAGTAAATAAATAGTTAATCTGAATCATGTGTGATTATTATGCCATTTGAAATGTGTGTAAGGTTGATGGTACGATCAATGAAACGATAACCTGGATAGCATAGAGTTAAGTTTTTGTGTTCCAAAGTCTGGCAGATGAGCTTGAATCATGACCTCTGTTGGGGTTGACAATTTCACTTGTTAAACAGGTGTAACAAACATGAAAGCTACATGTGATTTTTAGCCAAGCACATTTGGATTATTTTTGGTATGCTTTACTTATGTAGATAAACTAGCTGGTCGTTAGCATTACTAGTTACACTCATGGGCTTGTTTTTTTTCATTGTAACTAATATTTGCTGTTAATTTTTAATACCTCATAGTAGTTTCAGCTTATCTGATACCATGTAATTTCTTGATATGGTCACATATTGCCTATTTGTACAAAGCGCAACACCGTAGTGTTTTCATAGGTCAAATTTTATAATCTTGGATCCAGCTAAGACTGAATTACTCGGTGGACAACAGCCAAATTGTGGCAGGTTCTTTTAGTATTTTTTTTTTTCCAAACATGTTAATGATCTGGTATCACAGTACAAGTAGATCCTGCATTTTTATGTAATCATTAGACTCTGTGTCAAAGTTCAGTCCTAATGGCTTTATTTCATTTTATTTTTTTGCTTGCACAGTTCACTTTCAGACTTTAGGTTACCACACCTTAACAACCTATGTAGTTTAGGTAAGTGCTGGTTGGTGTCTGCATCTGTGCACAATATGTAATGAAGTTGTCCTCCAAAGCAATCATTTTCTTTTTAGTTTGTCATCTCTTTACCAATAAGGACTCAATTTTACAGTAAAAATGTCTGACTTGCAGCTGTTTCACCACAAAGGTTTATCCTCTAAACTTGTTTGACTATTTAATTTAATCAATTGTTCAAGGCCCACAGAGGTTAAAAAAAAATTTGAGAGAAAAGTTCCAAAAACACATACAATGTTGTTTAGAAGAACTTTGTTTTTCCCGCCCCCTTCAGACGCCTCAACTCCCCACATTACCTATTATCTTGTGACCCCAGCTGGTTTTGGAGCTACTTATCTATAGTGTGCAATGTAAGTGACGGGACCTTGATTGCTGCAGGGTCAAAGCAGTATTTTGTGTTTTGTTTTGCATGGATCCCTTAAACATGGGTTGTCTAGAGTCGAGAGGTTGTGAGACTTGTGGGAACTCTGCACGGTCAACATGGCTTGTTATTTGTTCATAGTAAACTGGGAGTGAATAGCTCCCATGTGTAGGCTAGCAGTCAAAAGAAATGCTCACAATACCTGCTTCTAGAATGCTTCAGTAATGGAAAATAAAGTAAGTAGCGTAAAGTAATTCAATTACTTTTTCAAATATGTGTAATAAGTTTTGAGAGATGGATTACATTTTTCAAGCAACTTGGTCAACACTTGAAAGTAATTGCACAATTGTTAAAAAAATATAGTGGCAGGGAGAACGGAGAGACACTGGAGTCTGGAGTTCAAAAACGGAACAATGTAAAAAAAAAAAAAACTTTACATATGTGTGTAATGTACACTGAGAAGCATCCCCACACCATGATGTTGCCACCACCATGCTTCTCAGTGGGGTTGGTGTTTTTGTGTGAATGTGCAATGTTAAGTGTGATTGCCAACAAATCGGATAAAAAAACATCTCCCAGTTCATTTCAGAGTGTCCCATATGCCTTCTAATCCTCTAGTAGATATTTAATATAAGCTTTTTTCAACAGTGACTTTCTCTTTGTCACTCTCCCATTTAACTTTGACTGGTGAAGAACAGACAACAACTGTATGCACAATCAATAATGTGTCCCATCTGAGCTGCTGAAGCTTGAAACTCCTTCAGAAGAGTCACAAGTACCCCTCAATTGTCAGACAATTAATGTGTACAAATCAGATTTTTTTTAGCTCTTCATCTCTGCTCTTTTTTGGTCATTTGTGTGTGTGCATGTATGTGGTGGGAGGGACACATCCTGATGTCTCTGCTGTTGTATGTCCGTTTGTGTTGACATTGCAACTCTTCATTTGACTTTCTTTCAGTGGTCAATTTTGCATCACTTTTTGGTCTCTTTGTGCAGTTGTTTGCTTCTCTTTGCCACTGTTTTGAGGCTGTTTGCAGTTGTTTTGAGCAGATTTGGTGTTGTTTTGTGTCTCTGTGGTTGTTTAATCGACCTGCGAACAAGAAATGTTAACCATCACTTCGAACAAAGTCTCTGGACCAGTGACCCCTGACTCTTTCAGCAATCCATCCATGGGATATCTGGGATGGTGTGTAGTCACCTGTTCTCTGCAGCCTGCCACACAGGCATGCCTGCCTACAGGTAAGAAAAATAAATATTCAAAGTATGTTTCTGTTAAGACCTCAAAGACCATCAGAGATGGTTAAACAGTCTGAGAAAAAAGGACCTTTTGGCTTGACGTTGACATTACATATGTCACTAAATACCAATACAATAAAAAGACGAACAATTATCTAAATAAGTAAATATAGGAGGTCATTTTATGATGTTACTGAACCTAAGCCCTAAGACTTATAGGCAGATAATCCATGGTAGGTCCTGACAGCACAAACTTTTGATCACCTTTTTTCTGCACTATGTATTAAGCTCTATGTTCCTCTAGAGGGCACTGCTACTCTTAACTCAAACTGCAGTATTGGTCTGATATGCCACAGATCATGTTTTGTCCTTTTATCAAGATTCATAGATTATTTTTTTTACATTGCAGAAGTGTGGCTGTGCATATCAGTGTTTGGGAAAGTTAATGTTGTTGCCATTGTTTCTCTCCTGCCGTAAAACATCCAGGCATTTTTTTTTCTTTTTTTTTTAAGATTTATTTTTGGCCTTTTATGCCTTTATTAGATAGGACAGGAGAGAGTGGGGAAGAACATGTGGTAAACGCCCGAGGTCAGAATCGAACCCGGGACAGCCATTACGCCTTAGCACTTGGGTCACGCGACATAACCATTAGGCTATCAGGGTGCCCACAGCCAGGCCTTTTAGCGATGTACTGGAAAAAATACTTAAATTAATTGCTGTTGCCCATACATAAAAACAAAAAAATTCATGAACATCTCTGTCAGACCATGAGAGTCGGGCTACTAAAGTATAAATAACAGCTTGTGGTTGGAAACTTTGGGTTGAAATTGGAATCTCGGCCTCTGTTCTTCATCCATCCATCCAGTAAACTGAGCAGCTGTGTCCCGCGCTGCCTACAGACAGCCAGTGCATGGCTGCTTAAACTGGGTACTCTAAAAGCCTTTCCCTTTTCATGAGAATCATACGCTCCCATCTGAAGTGACACGACTCTGTACTCTACTCTCAGAAAAATGAGAGGCTGGAAGCCCTTCAAGTGGAGTTAATACCCCGGGGAGCAATCCAGAGGCAAACTGCAGAGTGTGTAAATTCGTACATAAAATGTTTAGCTCTGGAGATGTGCAGTGGATCATATATGTTACAAGGCATGTGGAAATGTTGCTGGCATGTGGCAACAACATTTCACTTGCTCTGCTTTCTACTTAATAGTTAATTATGTACTGCTTGTAAATTATGACTTTGAAGAGGGTCAGGCATTAGAAGTTTTGGCAGTTATGAATAAAATAAATCAAAATCGCTCTTTATTTTTCTATAGAATTAAAATATACATGTTTATGTTTATTTGGATCCCCAATTAGCTCCAGCAAAGCAAGAGCTATTCTTCCTGGGGTGCATGTTTTAAGAGCAATCAGAGGCTTACCTGTTCTCATCAACATTATTAGTGATGGTAAACCATTGGATTTAACCTTACAATGTCCCTTATACTGAATGTGTTGGTCACTTAATGCACATGAGCACGTCTTTCGAATTGTGTTTGGATACTTGTAATGATGCTTTTTCATGCCCAGTTCAAAGGAAGCCCAAAACTGTAAGTTGAAGTGGCCATATTAGTGTGGACAGATGCAGCCAACAGAGCAGAAAGACAGACTGGCTGTAAAAGCTGGTATAAATAGCCTGGGAGTGGAGGTGATGAATAATAGAGACTACCAATGCAGCTGACAGTGAAGTAAAGGGGCCGTGACAGCAGGAGAGCTCAACAAAGCTTGGTATGAAAGCAAAAACTCATAATAGAAACAAACAGAACAGAATAAAATAAGAAAGACAATGGGAGCTGTCTAGCCAGCTGTTGGTTAAAGATCATGTTTGAAGTTTTTTCAATAATCACCATATCCCTATTTTCTGTATCACATATGATGTATGTAACAGACTTTATTGGAGTAGATCTTTAATAATAAGTCTGCATAAAGCAAGTTCTAACTTTGGTAATGTACTTATCAAAGTAGTGTTTCATAGGATTTCCAAGAAAACACGCAGCACAAATCTGCCGTTACAGCACAGTTCTTCAAATTCAGTAAAATCTTAGCATGCAAAAACCAATACACTATACTTACATAAAGCTTAAAGCCCTGTGGGAACTGCAAGTTTACAGGTGAAAGGTAACGCTTAAGGTGTATTCTTCCTTTAATAGTCATTACATCAGGGTTATGCACTGTGCAGTAGCTATGCATGCTCTTCCCAGGAACACAGATGAACCAGTCTTACGGGATTCAATGCTTTTGTTGTTATACAGTTGGTGCGTGTGTGTGTGTGTGTGTGTGTGTGCGTGCGTGCGTGTGTGCGTGTGTGTGTGTGTGTGTGTGTGTGTGTGTGTGTGTGTGTGTGTGTGTGTGTGTGTGTGTGTCGTATCAAAAAGGAAGGGAAATAATGTTTGGCTATTAACCAATACCCACATCCACACAATCACACTAGGGTGTTGGCAAGGCTGTCCTTCTGGTATTCACAGAAAGATGACTCAGAGGTGGAGGTTCTCCTTTTCAACCAAGTTACATAAGCAAAAGGAAAGTGCACTTTACTGGCATGAGTGTTTGTGTGTCTGTGAGTAGGTGTACTTTGTCTGTGAGCAGTCAAAGGGTTGATCCCCCCCCCCCTATAAGCATCCAGCTTTGGGCTCTGAAGGACTCCTGACAAGAACCAGTGTGGTCACATTTCTGGAGGAGGCTGCTTACTGTTTTCCCCTTAGGGTTGCAGTAGTAGATGTATGGCCAAGAACTCCAACTGAGCACCCTGGATAGGCTTTTACTTGTTTATAAGCTGCATACTGTTCGTACTGCACAGATGAGGCTAAGCATTACGACCAGCCTTGGCTAATATGCTATTAGCCCTTTACATGCCACCAAAACACCTCTGACCCACCACAGCTTGTACTCTACTAGAAGACATTCATAGGGTGTCCTGTCTATCTGGCACCAAGACGTTTGCATTGTCGGTAAATAGTTGTAATGTTTCGGCTCATCTGTGAGCTCTACAATCTGTGATCTGAAGGGGTAATGTTTTTACATCTTCCAGGTTATCAATCAATACAGAAAATGAAAAGCTCTTTAGGATCTGTGGTTTCCTAACAGAAGTGATGTTGGCGAAATTGCTCTTAATTCAGGTTTGGAATTAAATTGCAACCACAGAGCAGTTGCTCTAAGCCAGGGAGATAGTATTAAGGCTTGTGTGATTTAGGATACAATTACCCTCTTGAGATACAACCCTGCAAGCACAGAGATGCGTGTTTTGAAATGAATCTAGAAACCTATTCTGCACACTAGCCTGAATGCTCCCATTGAGGCATTGGTAGTCACTCCCTTGTGACCTTCCCCTATTCTCTGGGGTGAAAGTTCACCTTCCGGTACACTGTCTGCCACCGACATTGTGGGGATATTTTAGAGACTAGGAGCCATAGGTCAGGGGTGAGATGCCATAAATGGTGCCCATCCTATGAGACATGGTTGGTTGGTAGACAGACTAATTACAAGGCCCCTGTGACCTAACCTCTGACCCCTTGGCTGTGTGTCATGGGATCACGAGAGTGGAGCCCCTGAACACTGAGGTGTTTTCAAATTTAACAGCTAGTTTTTCTTTTTTTATTGGTCATTTTATTTGCTTTTGCTCAGTTATTTATACTGCTAATATCCTTTTATGCTCTCCACTTAATAGGCAATAGTGAACCAGCCTCAGCAGGATATAGGATATATCTATACTGCATGTAGGCTATGTGGAAAGGACTCCGGAGGGATTCAAAGGCCAATTTAACACATTACAACCCTGCTCTCATCCATGGTCAAACAGCAGTCTAGGGGTTTGACCTTTGAACTCAGTGAACTGCTAACCCTGCACAACCATAACTCTCACCTTTACTCAAGAAAGTGCTTATTATTCTTGCTTGGATGAAAGGCTGTAGAATCTTCAGTACTGATTAGGAAGGCAGGGAGATCAACATGATTGGATATTTGGCAACTGAGTATCCTGCCAGATGCTGACCTCCCATGATGCTTCTGTGTCCAACTTGTGAATGGTAAATGGTAGGAATATCACATAACTGGATCACAATAAACATGGACAAAATGCAATTTATGTAAGCTGCATATACACAAACAATTTTGTCTTTTTGTGGCCATTTTATTGGAGCTATTGCACAATGTTATATCAACTTTAGTACTGCATACCTACACTGATCAGCCACAACATTACAACCACTGACAGGTGAAGTGAATAACATTGATGTGGTGTTCTGCTGGAAAACCTTGGATTTTGGCATCCGTGTTGATGAGACTTAGACACCCAAATAAACATCGTCCCAGAACAAACACACTACCTCATGCAAATGGCAATCCCAAATGTCACTGGCGTACCCCCGCAGGAAAATGCACCCCACCACATGGCAAAAACATCAAACAAGCAGGAACATCTTGAGGAACAGGACAATCACCCAAGATGTTGATTTGACCTCCAAATTTCCTAGACCCCATTCTGATCAAGCATCAACAGGATACAGTGGAACAAGTTTGATTGACAGAG
>OMNN01013234.1:1110-13414 GCA_900302755.1 Chromis chromis
CACACACACACAAGTACGAGTACACAATGAAACATCCATATTCATACGTATAATTTTTTTTTTTTTAACCGGTTGATATATAATAATACTTTTTAACAAAAAGGAACACGTTTTGTAATATTTGTATCCTATTTGCCCTTCAGTGTGTGTTCTTAGGCTTAAAAAAAGGTTGATTCAAAGTTTATTTAGTTTAATCCACTTAAATCCACACAATCGTCAAAGTGACTTTTATAATTTTTTTGCTTTTAATATATTTCATTTATTTTCAATCACTGCATTTTTAAAAATTTTATATAAACAGCATTGTTGCATGAATACACTGCAAAATTAGAGCTAAGGCACACTGCAGACCACAGCTAGAACAACAAGTTCCCAAACTTGAACGTGGCTGTGGCCTTGAACTTGAATGAGAAAATCTGGACTTTTAATAAAATTCCATTTTAAATCAGTTTTTTTTTTTTTTAAACTTCATTACTATTAAGTATTGGTAAGTTTAACATGTTTTTATGAAGTTGTTAAAAAAAATCCATCTGGCAAAAGTTTCTAAAGGTTTGCACTGAAAAAATGCAAAAGAAAAAAAAAGCACCATGGAAAAAAACATAGGTTGTGCAGGATTATTGCTCCACAGTGTTCACAATATTTCTTGGTAATTATTATTGTATGTCATTATTATTCAGGCTATTTAGAAAGTATTGCAGTCATTTTTTCGTTCATGTGTCACCTGTAGTCCGTTTTAATTTGTATTTGAATTTGACATATTTGAGTTTCACGTTTACAAATTAAGTACTCCACAGGTGGAAAAAAAGGACAAAACATTGCAAAACAATATACTCCTTCATTTTTTTCTGCAAAGAATGAATTATTTAAAGATTATAAAAAATGGTGCCATCAAGTTCCAGAGAGTGAACACTTTTTTTTTCTATAAAAGTACATCTATATAAAGGAAACTATGCCAGAGTGCATAAAACTAAATAAGTCAATGATATGACAAATGTATGTTTTTACAGCATTTAATTTTTATTTGGGAATAAAGTAAAAGTTACGAATACGCTGCATCAGCATATTTAGCTGTGAGTGTGTGAGAGTGTGTGTTAGAGTGTGTGTGTGTGTGTGTGTGTGTGTGTGTGTGTGTGTGTGTGTGTGTGTGTGTGTGTGTGTGTGTGTGTGTGTGTGAGTGAGTGTGTGTACAGTAAAACAAAGTATTGATGCATGTGCAGGTTTGGGCATGTGTCCTCCACTTGTTGCTGGATCATGTGTTAGATTTTAGTGTGTGGTTATGGATATTTATTTTTTCATATCATAGCGAGTTCAGTGCAATTTTGGCTTTTTTATCTTTTATGGCAAAACCACAAATCTAGCATATGTGTCACTATTATTCTTTTAAATGGTCACAGTACATTTTGCGTATTTATTAATATGACAATTCTCCAAATTTACTTTGACCTTCTATTCATCTAGTTTTACCTTTAGACTGGTGTAGAAAAAAAAAAGCACAGGGCAATTATTGCATGAGTTCTTTAATTTTGAATCCTAATTGCTCCAAATTTCGTGTTCTCAATAATATTATGAGCATAAATAGCCTTACAAACTGCCAGCCTGGGGCATTGCCACATGTCTGAGTTAATCGTACTTAATATTAAAAATCGCTTTTCACACAACAATGACAGAGGGAATTAACAGATGGGAACAATACAATTTGGGGGTGTAATATTGCTGTCTGTTGTGTTGTTGTTGCCTAAATGGAAACGAAAGATAATTTTGTTCTCTGGATTACTTCAGATGTGTCCTCTGGTCATGTGTCGTGTAGCAGCACTATAAAGTCTACTGAGTGCCTCTAGATGTGAGCTTTTCAGCCAGATACATTTGAAGTGTTGAGTGTGTGGTTTAGGTCATGTGCCAGTACTCAGTGTATTCTTACTAGTGCAACACACAGTGAAAATGACTCATTCACCAGTACAACACAGCAATAAGCCACCAATACACTGCTTCATTTGTTAAATGGATAAATTGGTATTTAAGATTATGTGATTTTGTTTCATTTATGAGCTCGCTGTGATGTTGTGAATTCCATCCAATTTCCTCCTGGCTAATATGAAATCCAGATTGGATTGATGAATGGGGGCCAAGTCGGCACTCACTGTAAATATATTTTTTCTGCCATTATAATGAAGGCTTTTTTTTTATTATTTCTACTGCTAAAGTGGCTTCAATGTTCTGTTTTAAGTACAATAAAACTGAGAAACCCAGCATAATGAAAGTTAACTTGTATGTTTTAGCCCTCGGGAGGACTGTCAGGGTTTGGGATTTGATAGACATACAGGACTGACCAGGCTTCTTTTACTAAAATGCATGTAGTCTTGTGCGTTTAATGTATTCACCAATTCAGTGTCATTTTATTTACTATGTATTTAATGAATATTTAAAAAAATCTAATTTATATTTATTGGTAACTGTATGCTGATTTTTGAAAATATATATGTATGTGTTGTGTTCTCAGGGCAATATAATTACTGCTTAAAATACTAGTTTAGACATGTAGATACTTAGTGTGAAACTGTAACAGAGGCAGCCATATTTTCTAACTCCTAATAAATGGATATTTATTGTGTTTACTTAAAACATGAAGGACACGGAAAATAAAATTTGAAAGCCATGCAAAAATATGTTTGGACAGGGTTGCTATATGGTGACTATGCAGTTCCATCCTATATTTAGCTCCAGTCTTCTTACTGACCGACTACACAAAGTGGTGAAAAGTAACACTATGCAATTTGTTATACAAACTGCATAGTATATACACGCAGGAAAGAAAAGGAGCTGACTTGAAATCAGCCACTTTGGCAGTCTTGTCACATCTAAAGGTCACAGTGCATTCCAAAAAGCTGTGATACACTTGTATTCTACTGTACTTCTGTCCATCACAGCAGCTTCTGCACCAGGCTTTAAATTAGCAATTGTTAGTCCGTTGTAAAATCAAGGTCCTCTTGTCCAGTCAGATCGGGTTTCTGCGGTAGAAGCTGACCAGGCTCCGCGTTGCCCTCCTGTACTGTGAATGTGGTAGAGCAGACGAGTGGATCTACAGTGGCCACTACAGGCTGTGGCACACTCATACAGGATCAGCACCACAGTACAGTAGAAAGTAGGCCAGGCCTGAAAAGAGAGGAGAAGCTGCTGGACAAAGAGGCCGACACTTCGTTATATAGACTCACATGTATTCTTACGCCCATTTTCGTGTTGCGGTCGTCTGTTTCTGTGCCGTAATTAATGCACAGAAACAAAATATTCAAGTTTTGATAAACATTATAGTTACAGACACATATATAGATGCACTCATTCGCACATGCACACAAAAGTCTGCGAACCTGCTTTACCTCAACCCTCCCACTATACATGGAAGCCATTAGTGCATTACACCAGTGACTTCTGAGCACTGGCCGTTTTATTCTCCCTGTGTTAATCAGGATGTCAGCTGGGAGTGTCACATGTAATTTATCCACAAAACCACAGCAACTCCACAGAGACGGTAAGCACAGTCAAAATGACATAATATTGGACTGGGGAGAGTTTCAGGGGGTGACAGATGATGTAGATTTTCCCCTCCTGTACCTATCCTTCTTTTCCTTCCGATGTTCCGTAACAAGACCTGTGCAACTTTCACACGGTTGCTTTACATCATGGGCCTTTTAGCTGTTTTCTCTTTGCAATTTTATTTATTTTTTAGTTCAAGTACCTTTTTTTTTTACACTCGCTGCACAACTAGAGTCTCACTGTTGAAAACTGAGCATTTAAACAACTTTCTCAGTGAGACTTTGTCAGAAGTTTGACAGATTTCTTTCATCCATCAACGATTTTATTTCAAATCACTCAAACGAAACTCATTGTTCCTTTGTCATTCGACCACTTAATGTATTCAATGTGTATTTTAGAAACTTCAGTCCGTGGTCTACAGCATCACGTGTGAGTGTCTCTCAGCACGCATTGTCAGGACAGATACTTGTTTTATGTACCTGCCAGGCAAAGCGATATTCCAGATAACGCTGCACTGCACCCACTCAACTTTTCTTTTCCAGCACTCATATATTTCTTCAGCTTTTGGCCTCTGCTGTCGCCAAGGCAATTTAGTCAGAGGAAAAATGCAGAATCAGCAACATTGTTCCACTTGGAGGTAAAATTGGAAGTTTTGAAAGGCCTCGCCTGCAACTCTCCAACTATCAAAATACTGTAAATCCCTTCCCTCACCTCACCTCCACTTCATCACTTTCATACTGCTCATCAGTGCTGAGCTAAATTACGTTGGCTACATGTCATGGAAGGCACCAGTTTAGGCTTTCTTTTGTTACTCAGTTTGGTTGACTGTAGTTTGTTCTGATTTCCACGGTGTAATACAGCACTCCAGTAATGTTTACATACTCAGGTTTCCTTGCTTACGCTGCTGTTATGGGCGAGTGAGTGACGAGTTTTAGGATTTTATGTAAAACACAACAGGAGTCACTTCACCAACAGGAGCGCGTCAAAACTACAGCTTAAAAAATATTTTATAACACAGATCGGCTTCTAAAACCGTATTGTGTTTTCTTACAGTACTTGCAGCCATCCATGTGGTACATATACTGTAGACTATCCCCTCTGCACATACTCGCCCAGGCTTCATGAGTCATCAACATGCATGCACACACAAACAACACACCCACACTCACACACAGAGTGCAGCGAGTGCACAGCTCGGACATGAATCTCCCTCCATGGGCTGGAGGAGTTGGGTTACTCATGAGCCCATAAACATGTGCTGGCAGCACTCCAAGGCACTGCACTGTAATTACAAACGTTAGAAACAATATATAAAAGACCCTTCTCCGGCAAGGCCGTGTCCCGCGCTGCAATTAGCATCCTTGTACAGAATTATCACCCTTCAGCAGCCGCCACCGCACCGAGTGGAGGCCTTTAATTGGCAGTGTCCTCCTTGGTCTGCTAGAGGACAACCCTCACATCTCCCTTTATCTTCCGTCACACTCTATTTTTCCGCAATCTGAGATTTGACTAATGATGACTAACTGCCTCTGTTGTCCTTCGCCCCATTCCACCTCCACATGATTGTACTGGCACCGCATGCGCGCTACAAGAAAGCAGCATCGGGCGCATGTTGAAAGCCGTCTCGTACATTAACGCCGCGCAGCCTGTACGTGCCCCCATGTGTGAACCGAACATACTGTGCTGCATGTGCAGAAAGTCACTTATTATACTCACAAGTACACGCAGATGCGCCACTTCACCCACGCACATGACACTGTAGGCTCTCAGTAATACAGCATGCCAAAGAGTGTGCACGTATGCAGCGAGTGGGTGCTACTGGGCAAGGCCAAGGCCGCGGCGGAGCTTGTGTGTTGGTGTTGGGTGAGCATGCGGCAGTAAGAGTTGGCCGGTGCACAGGCCAGCAGAGAGGGTGCGGTGTGTTACATGTTCCACTAATGAGTTTCCTTGGCCAGGCAAAACTGTAGGGCGAGCTTATTAGTAAACAGGCTACAGAGAAAAGACCCTACAGCCCTCCACTGCTGCTGCTGCTGCTGCTGCTGCTGGCTCTCTAACTGATCACTCTCTGTTTCTGCTTCTCTCTATTGTTTTCTCTTCCTCTCAGTGTCTGTCGCTGTAAATTGTCTCCCCCTTCGACTCAACAATTCTCACTCTCTCTGTTTTTCTCCCTCTGTCTCTCTCTTCTTGTAGCCACAGGCGCAAACAATTTGGCCAACAAGTGAAATCACGGACAGGCAGACTGGCGATCACAGCAGCATTGTAAGTACCATAATGTATTGTAAATTTAATATGTCGTTATTTAATAATGTAATGCCATTGTGTTGTCTTGCTTTTCATTTAATGAGATAGGGTCTGTAATTAGATGCGGTGAAAGTTTCATTTGTTGTAAGCATGTAACTGCTCTGTCTACATCTATTTTCCGAGACTTATTATGATGTGAGCCTGCATTAGATTAAATCACCATGGCTGGATATTGTGTCTTTATCCCATTTGAAAGGCCAAGTGGTCCCATTGGCTTATTAGTGCGGTACATTAAGAACCAAAAACAAACTATTCCGTAGTGCACATGCACAGAAAACACTTACGGTCTAATCTTAATTGTCCACCAGGCATAGTGCAAGTCTTGACTCTGTCTGTGCCTGGTCCTGGATCTGTTAGAAAATGGCTTCCACTCTGTGCCTTCCAGCTCTCAGCTCCCCACCGCCATTTTGTGTATCGCTGCCAAAGTAGTCAGGTAGCAGGATGAGAGGGACAGAGTGAAGTGGGAGAGAAAAAGTGGGTGCAACTGGATGCTGAGTTAAAATAAACTGAGAGGAGTGGAAGGAACTGGAGGGAAGCAGTGCTCCAATGCGCAGTGACAGAATACTTAACATGTCTTTTTTTCTCATGGAGAGATGTATTAATTGTTCCTGGCTGACTACACAGAAACAAGCAGCCTCCCCCCCTTTGGACCCCTTCGCTGCTCCTCTCCTCAAAGAGCTGACTTTGGGTGGACACCAGAAACACTTCTTTGTCATTGGGGCAAATTTGCTGGCAGAGGCCACAGCTGTATCACCCCCTCCACCCTCCGTCAGTCCTCGCTCTCTCCTGGCAAAATCTTCCTGCTTCTGCTTCTCCAGAGCCTGTGTGTGCATGGGTGCAGCTTTAACCTCTGCTTTAATACCTGTCTCCACCCTAACCACTGTGTGCTGTTAGAAGCTGCAGCTTCAACCCCAACCGTGCCTGTATCATATGCACTTAGTAACCCCAGGCCCCGCCCTACAACCTCCAGCTACAGTAAATAGCTGTCTGCAGCTCTGAAATTCCGTATGCGCCAGGCATTTGATTACATGTGCAGATGTTATTAAAATCCTCCTCTCATCTGACCCTAAGACCACAGATACTATATCAAGTTTTCAGTTGGTGTCTGACGCTGCTGTCCTCTTGGTCGCCCACCTACCTGACAGAGTCACTCAAAAATCATCAGGCGTTTTAGTTCACACTATTATGATTAATACTAGAAGATCAGTGGAAAAAATACGGATGGCTTTTTTTTCTTATTTGACACGTTATGTTAGTTTTATAAAATGGAATTATTATAACTCGTGTATAACTTATATAGCACTAATATGGAGCTATTTCAGTTTAACAGCCCAATATTCATCTGTTGCCATGTAATTTATTCTACAGTTTATGGAATTAGCTTCTAAAATGTTATTATATTTAAAAAGAGGTGCTCATTTTGACACTTTTGACATCATTTTACATATTGTTGCTCAGTTTTATGTCGCTTCATGGAAGAACCTCAATCATCTGCAACACAATTTATATAAGAAGCAGAAAATGTATGTTGTTTTCAGTGGTTTAAAACATATTGGAAAAATAGCATATACCAGGGTACTATATGTGTTTATGGCTGGCAGTGATGCTGTAAAAACTCCCTCAGTGTATCAGTGTGTCTCTTTGCTGCCATGTAACTGATTTAGACACTAGGTGCAAAATATAGCAGACGTCCCTCCAGCAGTAAAACCTGGCCTATTTAGGCCTGTCACAGACAAGCTCATTGAGACAGGCAGTCAGTCAGGGGCTTCACTAACAGTTCACAATGCCCTCTGTCCCCTTTGGCTACTCACTCCTTAATCTGGCCATGTGTTTGCATATGGGACAGAGCGGCCTCCATATTGTGTTTGTGGAATGAATTATGAATGCTATTGCATAACCGTGGCCTGTTTCTAGGGCATACTGTATCTCTACAGCATCTACCCAGAGACCAAAGCATGAATACATTTACCCAGCCTAGACCTCTTGGAAATGATACTGTGAAGCTGGCCTGCCTGCGTTTGTTTATGGTTATATAGAGCAGATGGCCATGCAACATGGTCACATATCACACACTGGCTGCCTCGCTGGTTCTGCCACACACATAAATGCTTATAGGCAGAAATGTAGCACTATTTGAAGGGGATTCAAAGCCACAGAAATCCATTCATTATTCCTCTATAACTCACTGGGGAGAAAGTATTAAATCTCTTTATCAGAGAACATTACTGTGTATTCCCCTTCATACTGGCAGCTGTCCTGGAACTATAGGCACTAGCGCTAAAAACTGCTGCCAAATCAAGCTTTTCAATGTTAACTGTGGTTAACTGTACTGTATTTACAGCCTTAGCTTTCAGCTGCAACTACTAACCACAGTAGTGAGTGTGACTACACCCAGCTGTATCCTGGAAGTAACAAGCTCCTCAAGGTTACTAACTGTACAGATCCCTGTCTGCGTACTCCGGCCTTCTGTCTGTCAGCTGAAGTTCATATCCAGGGAGAAAGGTATTTGTCCCACCCTCTAAATATAGCTGGCGACAGATGCAGCTCAATGGGGCACTGCCCAAGCTGAAAGGGGCCCTGCAGGCAGGCCAGAGCAGAGCAGGGCATGCAGACGTGTCAGAACTATAGACTTCCTCTAATAGACAGACCCTATAGGTCACCAGCAGCCACATGGCAGTGCATGTTTCACCAGCTCCCATTAGCATGGCGACACAAAGACTAAGCCTGCAGACTTTTACATGAGTATAAAACAGGCAACGTTTAATGTATTTAATGTTTTATGAGATGAATAATGACATAGTGCATTGTCGGAAAATATCAAAGTGCAGTCTGTCAAGAAATATAATTTTTTATCATCTTCCTCATTATGGTATTTATAGACATAATGAAATTAGCACTTTGAAACCTTTTTTTAGCATAGCCACAATTTAAACAGCTTTAGTGTACCTGATTATAAGGCTATTAACCTTATAACCCTGAAGAAGCAGCACCAGTCATGGGCTGCAAGCTGGTACCTCTGTGTAAATTTGCCAGTGGTTCAAGCAGGGGAAGTCATTCAACCATAAGCATAGAACTGACATGAGAAAATAATGGATGAGGTGAAGGCGAAGACTGCCTTAAAGTGCAATTATGCACTTTTATGCCACTTATCAATGATGAAATAAAAATCCATTTGTAAAAAAAAGAAAAAAGAATTCTTAATATTAATGTGGTAAGTGTCCTTGAGTTAATTATCAGTTCAGTTCAGTCGAGCTATTGGAGTGTAATGAAGCGTCTGTTTTTTTTTCTTTTTGTCTTTCCCGCCCAAAGTAAGATTGGCTACCTTTAGCGCTAATGTGCACAGTGATTGAAGCATGTTTAAAGTGTTCTAATATGCAACAGCAACAGACACCTGCTATAAACAAGTCGTTCCTGTGTAGACCTGTGTCGTTGAGTGCATCCTGCGGCCTGTGAGCATATGCATGCAAATGGGGTGTATGTTTCTCTGTGTACATGTGACTGTATACTGTGTGAGAGAGATGAGAAGCAGCTGGCAAGGTTGGGCTGAGTGGTCTGGGCAACCCCTGCTGCGTGCCCTGTCATTACAATGATTGGGGTCATTTTTTACCCCTAAAGATGGGGCCGCGAGGCTGCGCTGGGATCAGCTAAGTCTGCCTAATCCAGCCCTTTTCACCTGACATGTTTATGGCCCTACTGGGGGATGGAGGGGTAAGTCACCGGGGCCAGTTCATCTCACAGCCTGACAGGCAGACACACATATTATGCACATAGGCGTGAGTACATGCACACTCCATCACACTCGTATACACATGTTGCACAGAGATACCATGCGCACACATTTGCGTATGGTACACATGCATCAGTGTATGCGTGAGGACCTTCACTGTACATTCACACGCCTTCATATACACCCATAAACTCCCTGCTCTTTCTCTCTCCTAACACACACTCGCACAAGGTTTGCGAGCTCAATATCTGCCTCATGCAGAGGTGACGAGGAGGTCAGCCTGTCTGACTTTGAGCAGAATCCCCCTGTGGCTTGCCCCAGCCATTCCCCGTGGCATGTGTAACAGGACCTGCCCATGCAGCCTCTCCTCTTCCCCCTGCTCCTGTCCTCCTCCTCCTCCTCCTCCTCCTCCTGCTGCTGCCTGCCCCTTGGCCCTGGTATAAATAGATGGGTCATGCCTGCTGTGCTACCCTGAGGGGGCGTGTGGGGGAGGAGGGGGGCACAGTAGCCATGCTTCCCTTTATAAATGCTCCACCGTGTCTATGTGGATTCCTCCTGTCTGCACCCAGACTTCTCTTGTGGCAGGGCACTTGCACAGATGTATACAGACAAGAGAAGGAGCAGGTATTTCTGACCACATCATACATATAGGGGAAGCCACAATGATGAGCACACTGAGGTTGACTATACTTGCAAAACTCAAACTTAAACACCCATATGATGTTGTGGTGCCGAAAAGCACCGTAAAGGATACGGTAAGGAGGAAGTGCCTGAAAAAGAGCAGTTTCTTTAAAGTCACCAAGTTTAAATAAATATGAAGAGTGAGCTACAGTCAGTACAGTGGGTAACTTAGTATCACTTGATTTTTTTTTCATAGTAGTGAAACTGTAAAACCTTTCCTTTCGTAAACAAAGTACAAATACCTCACAATACCCTCAATTAAATAGTCCAAATTTGGAAAAAATATGTTAAAAAACGGCAATTATCTGATTATACTTGAGTAAACAATATGACGATGCCACATTTCTGCACTTGAAACTGTGTAGTACTCTGTGGTAGTCACAAATATGAACTTAAAAGGTGTTAAGGTTTGATACAAAGCCTTTTAAAGGTCCTGTATTTGCCTCTAAGGTCAGTATTTGACAGGAGTCTCTCACAATATATATATTTATCTAGGTAAATTAAAGATTATATTAGTGGCTAATGTATAAATGCACAACCCCACAGTATAAATGCACAACCCCCTACAATACCAAACAAGCGATTTAATCAAATTGTTTTAAATTATGACATGATGGATGAGTAGAAATATTCAGGATTAATTAAGATCTGAGGTTGTGTGTTATGTCAAGGCTTCTTTTTCTGAATTATCCACCCACTGACTGACCACAGACCACCAGAACCCCAAAGATCAGCTTACAAGGTTACAGCACTCCACCTCACTATCACTGCATTCCAACTCAGCTTTGGTATTGATTGATAGGTGCTGTAGCACTTAGACTCGAGTGTGATTGAATTAAAGTGACTTTTTAAGCCGTACGTGCCTTTGCTGTGGACACAGTGTGAAAATCTGATGAGGTAAATGAATATCATGTTTTTCAGTATCAACTCCAAAGGGTATTTTTCCAGGTTTGTGCACATGAACGCGTGCGTGCGTTCGAAATTGTGTCCTTGTGCGAGTGTGTGTATTTGTTTATGCGCCCTCGTGTGTGAATGCCCCACGGTGTGTTTGTGTGACATTATGAGACGATGAGGTGTAGAAAGCAGGACTTTGCACCACGGCCCCTCTAAACAGCTAATGGAGGTGTGAGGCTCAAGCAGCGTATCGGTTACAGACACTGTGCTTTCAAGTGAAGGAATGTTTGCTGAGTTTGCATACTTTTAAGAAGGCTGGATTTCAGGTGGACAACCTCTCAATAAAGGAGGTGTTTTTAGATCGTATTGCATAACTGTGTAAAAACCCCTAAACAAGTGTGCACAAGGGTACATGGCTGTGTGTATATGTGCTTGCATTGCATATTGGTCCTCTGCAGTACGTGTGTGTGGGAGTGAGTGTGAATATTTCCCTGTCACTGGCTGATGGCAACTGGCTTCACTTGAAAGCAATAGCTTTCCTGGACATGCACTCTATTGGTCGGGACCCCAGGGCCATATACTATATTAGATTGAAGTATGTCCAGTCAGCAGACTGAGAGGACAGTGTGCCTTGACCCTACCTTATGAAGTCGGGGCCCCACGCCTCTGAGCGTTTTGCAGGACTGCACAATGAGAATTGGCTCACATGCTGTAGCAGACAGTATTCTGTATTTAGTTACTGTTTAAGCACTTAAAATCATTGCATATTAATGATGCTTGGCTTGAATATGATAAAAGAGCTCCCTAATGTGCACCTTCATTTAAAGTTCAGGTTTTCTGCTAATCAGTATTCTAATGCTTGCAGCCTGTTTTAAGTTCAAAATGCCAATAGGAAAATATTTTTTTTCATTTTAATGTTTGTTTTGCAATTGAATGGCATGAGCTTTAAATGAAATCAGTCCCTGTGCAGTAATCTCTCTGTGTGGCTCTATTTGTTCATCTCATGTGTGTGCGTACAGTAGGTTTCCATATTTCTACCATCAGCTTGTGTCTGTGTGCTCCGTGTGTGTGTGTGTGTGTGTGTGTGTGTGTGTGTGTGTGTGTGTGTGTGTGTGTGTGTGTGTGTGTGTGTGTGTGTGTGTGTGTGTGTGTGTGTGTGTGTGTGTGTGTGTG
>OMNN01013235.1:2765-18522 GCA_900302755.1 Chromis chromis
GTCTGCGATCAGAATCATGAATTACTTTATGTTGTTAATTCATCGGAAAGAGGGAGTTTGTGTCTCTTTGTGTGTGTGTGTGTGTGTGTGTGTGTTTGGAGTGTGTGTGTCTGTGCAAATACTGTTAGGCGAGGTTGTGAGTTTGTGTGCTTAGCACTTCTCACTGTCACTTTGGAATAAATAAGTGTTTGGCTCTTCTATTGAGTCCAGTGTTGACGCTCTTCAGTCCAGGGCAACTACATGAAGACCAGCAGCCTAATCTTCCCACATTAGCAGCTACAGTCAACTCTGGCAGAGATAATTAGATTAGAATCTATAATCTATCTCAGATTAGAGATAGATCATGGCCGGCTTCAACACATGTTTTTCTTTCCAATCCAAAGAAAGAGTTTAAAAGCCACAGAGCACTCCATACCAGCACATGCCGGGCAATCAATAAGTGACTGGAGCAGTTATCAGGGCATTTGCATGGGCTGTGCCTTAAAGCCTCACACAGTGCTCAGTGATGGTGTTGTTCTTGTCCCTGGCAGTAACTCGCGTTTGGAAAAGATATTGGCACCTCAAGTATTTCAGGTTACAAGAAACAGCTGTTCTCGGGTGGCCCTGCTACCCTCCTCAGTGCCGGATGAGTTTAAACCGTGCAGGCAGTCAGAGCCCTAAAAGCAGCTCTTCCCGGAGACATGGACACACACAGGCAGGGAAAAAAAAGTCACATTTTCTTGTGTCTGAACTCAGAGCTCAGTTTGTGTCGGCAGATCTCCACAAGGTAGAACAAACGCCAAATTACGCAGAAGAGGAACCAAGTGAAAGAAGCCATAAAAGCCGGCGTTTGATCGGTTTGTAGGAATATTATACAACTCGGTTAGAGAAATTTGGAGTGCATCTGGAAACTGGAGAGTGGCTTAATTAATTAAGACAACGCTCCCGGCGAGGAAAAGTCACGCACCATCACCAGAACAGACTCAGCCACAACAGAACTTACTACACAAACACTGATCTCATGTTTAGATGTTTTTTTCTCACTTCAAAAAAACACAACAAGTAATAACAGTGCCACGTAATTTCACTACAACATTCAACATCAACGTTATTTATCAACAATCGGTCGTGATTTCAAGCGCGTAAATGAACCAGCAGCTCTGCTTACCTCAGGTTAGCGCAGGGATATTCAGCATGAAACTTTCTGACTCGGTTCCCAGAGTCCTTGGAAGAGCTCAGAGGGTCCAAGGACTGTGGAAGTCTGCGTTTCCAGTAAAGCCTCCCCTTTCTCTTTTTTCTCTCTCTCTTACTTTCTGGATAAGCGCACTCGGATGGAGATGACTCGAGTCGTTCACAGAAACCGACGCATTGTCCCTTTTCCCCTTCAGGAGCGCTTTTCCATACTTTTTTTGTTTTCAGAGTCGCTTTACGCAAACGGTGACAAAATTGAACCCCATGTTCGGCTATGGAGTCCCGCAAAGCAGTCCTGGAGTTGGTTGCACAGCCAATGCGGGAATGCGCACCCCCTTCTCCCCCCCTTCTCTCTCCCTCCCTCCTCCCTCCCTTTCTCCACAGTCTGTGGACCACCCCGAAACAGGAAGTTCACTTTTTGTTTTTCTTAAAAAAAAAAAGAAGAAGAAGAAAAAAAAGAAGGGACCACGCTGCCTCAGTTTTCCCCTCAAAGTTAACATGTGCCCCAGAAAGTCCAGCCGAGCCGAGAGGTTGCAATTCCCTAGCCTCTTGTTTTGCGCGCTGTAAGTAAACGCAAAAGGCATTTCTAGCAATATAGTGAGTTATATAAAGACATTACGGCATGCACGTGTTTATAGAATACTTGCATGGACATGGCTAAGTCTATATAAAGTGCGCTCCGATCTAGTAATTGGGATAATCTATCTATAAATGTTTGTGTTTACTTTAATGGTGTAACTTCATAGCAGCTCCTCGGACAGCGTGTGTGGCTGGCTACGTGTGGGGATGCTGCAGATTGCTGCGCCTTGCCAGTAAAATCCACCACAAAACCTGGACTGGAGCTCAGGACCAGGACCAAGGCTGCAGGGCCACACAGCATTTCATTACAGCTTTTTAGAAACAGAAGGAAATGTAAAAAAAAAAAAAAAAAAAAAAGAAAAGAAAAGAAAAACAGTCACATATTACATGTAACTTAAAATTTGAAGCTGTTTTGTAACCATTTTGGTTCCACAGGACCCCCCAACCTTGACATCATTTTGTCAGCTTTTTTCTGGTAATCTGATTTTTGCTTGAGTATTCTCACACCAGTAAAGTCCCATATCAGCTAAGCAGGTCTCCTAGTATTTAATCCTGTGGTGATGTCTTGTAGAGGGGCCCTGTGCCAAAGTCTAGAATTACATTTACCAAAATATTATTGTAGCGTACACATGGTCTTTTCTTCTTTGCTGGCTTTAAGAAAGTGTTAAAAATAATTTTTTTTAATGGTGGAAATGGGTTACATTTAATCAATTGTGCACAAAAAGGTTTTAAGCTGTTCAACTGCTGATAAATTCCCTTTGAGTTAATCTGCACCATAGTCAGGTGTGGCTTTAAAGGACACTGATCTGATTGTGTGACCAGTAAACAGATGCTCTTTTAGTGACTATAAAAGGCCACGTTGAAATGCAGCTTAATTTCAAGGACACTAAGTCACAGATGACAAAAGAAAGATGATTTGGCATGCTGGACGCTGGCATGTCAAGCACCTGAATGTCCCCCGTTTGTCGTCCAAGAAATCATTTCAGACCGCTCTGGATAATGTCCGACAACATGATAATGTCCCCCAAAATGTCTGGCAACTTCACCAAGCTCTTTGGGAAGAGTTGGACAACATTCCACAGGCAGCACTGACAACCTAATTAACTCTGTGCCGCAGATATGTGGCACTACGAGATGCAAATGGTGGATACGCTGACTTGTGATTTCCGGTTTATAACCCCACTCTGGACCTGTTCATTATCATTTAGTGCGTACTTGGTTGTTTCATGATGTCCGTTTGTCATAGAATTATGTGTGGCAACAACAAATAGTTATTCACCTGTGTTAAAAATAATGGCGAGAATTTAGTACAATAGTTCATGCTGCGTTTATATTTTTGTTCAGTATATTTTTAGCCTATATTGTCCCTACATGGTAGATAAGGAAAGTTTTGTTGAAGCAAATTCTGACAATCTATTTGATGCTTACAAAACCACAGGCCAGTTAGTATTACTCCAGCATTGCAATATTCAGTTTCTGCAGTGTCTGTCTTGTGTCTGCTGTATTAATGAAAACTTTGAGGTGATAGTTGACATACTATAGTGTGGTGTGTGGTGGGGGGTTAACCCTTCAAGTCCTGGTGCGTCGTCGGCGACACATTTGGGTTAGCACACTTTGGAATACCGTAAATATGTCACGGTTTGCGCTATTGAAAAAAATCCATGGATTCCTGGGAGGGTACGAATAAAATTTCATTCGTATATGGTAATTTCATTCGTATATGGTATTTTCATTCGGATACGAACATCGTTGCACTTTACAGCCAATATAGTGTCATTACTGTCATTTCATTTGTATACAGTCATTTCATTTGTATACAGTCATTTCATTCGTATGCGGTAATTTCATTCGTATACGGCAATTTCATTCATATACGGTAATTCCATTCGGATAGGGTATTTTCATTCGGATATGAACATCGTTGCGCTTTACAGCCAATATAGTGTCATTACGGTAATTTCATTCAGATACGGTAATTTCATTTGGATACTAAAAAAATAGATAAAAAAAAAAGAAGAAAAACTGAAATGCTACTGTAAAAGTGCACCTCTACCGTATTATTGGTCATACTGATGTTTTTACATTCCTAAAGCTGAAGTTCCAGCACGGTGTACCTTTCATTCACTCCACGTCTGTATGTAGAAATCCGCTGGAGTCACAAAATAACAAATGACACAGCAGTATTTTATATTTACGGAGAGTTTTTTAATCATGGCGCACTACATTACTAAATGTTTTGTTCTTAGACTCAACCTCATCACTTTGGATGAGAAAATGTGGCTTTACTTTCAGACCTATTGTTACAATCAGCATCATCTTTCGTCCCACCATACTGCAAGTGAAGAAACATAAATAGTAAAAACAGAAACATTTACAATAAGAAAACAATATGGGAAGAATAAATAAAGTATGTCTGTTGTTCAAATGAAGGAGCAGTACAGTTTGTGTAAGGACTTGCAAAACATGAACCATGAAAATATGCACAGTATGAAGCCAGGATCAAAGGTAATGCAACTTATTGAGACTTTACATGAATGTAGGCCTCTGGATGTCTCTGTAGTTGGATGCCGTGACCTTTATGTTTATCCCAAGGTAAGGAAGCTCTCTGATGTGCTGTTCCTTATATGTTGCCTGGTGTGATGTGAAAAGCCATAGCTCAGACACAGTACAAATTTCGGCAATTAGGCCTGGGTTGGTTGTGGTTTTGTAGAAACTAGCAGACTTCATTACTGTTGCCTGTGTCTGTGTTATTTATTCATCATAGATTCTCTGATTTGTGGCGTTGACATCAGCTGGGGATCCTGCTGTTTCTTTCTAATTTTGTGAAATATAACATGCTTGTTATCAGGAAAGAGTTTGATTCAGTAAAATGTGTTTCAGTGTTATTATCACTCCAGCTGTTTGCTGCTTGTACATCGCTGTGTTGATGCAGGTGACTTTACTTTTGTGTTGAACTAATGCCACATGGTACAGAGCAGCATCCATCAGCTGTGAACATGAAATAATGTAAATTTTAATTATATTAATTATAATTGTAATATTACATGTAGAGGCCATAACTAACAGGAGGCTTCTCCGTGTGTGATATTGAGGCTTGGCTGGATATCCAGCACTGAAAATTCAGCTATCAGCCCAATACCATCAAGGTAACTGGAATTACAGTTGCGCTCCTTCTTAAATCATTATATTGGAAAAACTCAACATCCTGTCTATTGATTTATTTGACATTTTATTGCTCTACTACCAAATTAGGGAGCTATGTTTTCTATCATTTGGATGACCTGACCAGCTAAAGGACTATATGTAATATTTATACACTTATGGATCACAACAGAAGCCATAAACCTGCACAAAGCAGATTTTTACATTAATTTCGCAGCTGCTTAGATATACATTGTAAGCCACATTGGTGAAATAAATGGATACTGACAATGAGAAGAAAATGCAATTTAAATAGTTTTATTCTTTAAATGATACTGTATATAGTTACTGGTATCTCAAGCTGCCACGAGCTGAGTAACTGTGATGAAAGGGGAGTTTTAGTCCACATGTTTCAGCCGTTTGAAAGGATCATGATTTATCACATCATGACTGACAGCATTTGTTATCGTTTGTGCCACAAAATAACTACATGCATTCGGGAGTTTTACTTCAAAGCAACGATGAAAGCTGAGTCTGAGCAGTTGGTGACCTGAACCAACGCTGGAGTCTATTGACAGCATACGGCCAGTGGTTAAATCAGATTTTGTCAATGAGAGTCGTGGGCTTTAGTCCCAATAAATCTGGTGCTGTAGCGGCCAAGAAGGGAATTCTTGGCTGTTAATCGGCCCACAGATGCTGGAGCCATATGCTTCATCTGCCTGAGAATCCAAAACCGGCTTCACTCAAGATTATCAATGGGTGGGATTAAAGGTGAAGAGGCAAATACAGTGAGAGCAAGTAGCTGTAGATGGTCTTAATGGTTTTACAAGATCTTGCTGTTAAATGGACAGCTATCAATCACTGGTAAAAATCATTGTTTTAAAGAGTAGTTTTAACTGAAATCATAAGACTTTATATATGAGTGATTTATAGTGTTTAAAAAGATAGTTTACTCTTAAGACTTCTTATTTTGATCAGAAGGTATACATGTAAAGCTCTACTCTGACAGGTGGATGACAGCACCTCTTCAGGCTATTTATAATGTTTTGGCCACTTTTTAGAACGAGCTGAAAATACACATTTGGTATACAGTATCACTGGGTTGTAAAGCTTATTTATTGTTGTATACTTCATTTTGATAGCAGCTCTGACCAAAAATGCTGCCTCCACAGTATTTAGATTGTAGCATAGTGCAAAGTCTATAGAGAACTACAACAGTCACTTTTTGGTCATCTTCATGTAATTAATCCACAGCTATGTAGACTAAGAAACACACCATTTGATAAAACATGCATGTGATAAAGTATGATAAGATACGTTTCCAGCTTTCTAATAGGTTTACAAAATCTGAGAGGTCATAGAATTTGACACAAGACTGGAAAAAATCTATTGAAGGATTTAAAATAGATCAAAAGTCTCTGGAGAGCTGAGGGTGACTGGGGAGTTGGTTGATAGTTCTCAGTGGATTCATCACCAACGCCTCTTATATCACTCTTATATACAAGTACATGATAAGTTCATTTATTGCTATCTATAACAGCAAACCTCTCCTACAAAATTACAGAGAAGTAATATTGTTACATTTGTCCAAAAAATAAATAGACAGTCTTTCATTTTAAGAAAGCAGTTCAGTGAACTTTTCCTCTCAATGGAGCAAGGAGAGGAAACGTGAATGGGCCAGAAATAAAAGTTACAGATGTCTACAGTCAAAGCTCATAGAGGGCTTACAGTGCCAAATGGATTACAGACAAGCTAAGTACTGTTGTAGGCGAGTTAGAGCAGAAGCCTCTCGCTGTGCCATTCAGTTTAAGTGGCCATAAGGACAGAGAGCTGTAAATGAGATGCTGCTTCGCTACTCATTGCTATTTTCTCTCGAAACCTGGCCTAAGCATGCTATCACCTAAGCTGTCCTTAATCAGGAGAAACCATTTGGCGGCTGCGAGGATTACTTACAATTCTGAAATGCACTTTTACTTGCTCTACAGTTATTTATACACATTGGTATGACAAGGTGAGACATTTCCACAGTCACATAGCAAGTGTACACAGTGTCATGTAGTTTCTACATTAAAACAAACAACTATTCTTAATTCACCTGTAAAAAGAATTATTTAATGTCTATTGAAAAAACCTTTTGATGTGTTTTTTTTTAAAACCTGTATATTTTTGCACCACCAGAGCTGTCTTTTGAATTTCGTTGCACATTGTGTATGATGACAATACAAACATTCTATTCTATTCTATTCTGTTCTATTCTATAAAGTGAAGAAGCATCCCATTTATAGTATTTAAGGCCATAGAGGGACACAGAGGGACAAGCACGTTGGCCAAGTGAGAGGGAGAGAAAGCATCTGTCACTAAGACTCAGGGCATCTGGACACCATTCACCCGAGCAGCAAAATCCACCAAATCTTTTACAGGATTTGTTTTTCCATTGCAGATGGTCCTTTGCACATGTTTTCTTCTCATTGGCCCGGGGTCCCAGGCTGACAGTTCTGCAGCTCTGCGGGTGCTGCATATAAGGGTGCTCTGTACCTGCACTGGACCCTTTGCACACTGAGGAGAGGAAACTGGGCAGGGAAGACTGCAGGAGATAAACAGTGCAGCAAGAGGAGCAACATGTATACCTCTGGTCACTGCAGGGAGAAGAGGTAAGAGCTGCACAGAGGTTTCTTTCAATCTAATGCTTGTTGCAGGTAGTGCAACAGTTTTCACACTGCATGCAACAGCATTTAATTAATTACATTTTCAGTGGCATCTTATATTTGCAGCATGAATCTGTGCTGCATATACTGTGCAGCAGTAGTGTTTCCACTGGACTATTGCAGTTCACTACTGTGTTCACTTATAGTATTTCTATCAGTTGATTTATTCATTTGATTTGTGAATTGTGCAATGATGTCAGCAATTTGTTTAATTGAAATGCATTTGTGCACCGATACAATTAAACAATGTATTTCTACTATGACGAACACATTTGCATCTTATATTTAAGGTTTTTCAATTTAATCTCAAGCCATGTGCTGAATGAAAATATCCCAAAATAACAAACATAGGTAATTAATCACTATATTAGAAGTGACTTTTTATTTTATTAGAAATTACTTTTTTCCCCTCTGAAAATTACAAAAAAAAAAGAAAAAGCCAGAGAAGGGATGCATCTTCGAACAAGTGTTTATGAATACATTAGATCTTCCCAATGTTCTGAAATACTGCAACTTAAAGTTAATAGTGTTACTTCATGTTGAGCAGTTTTGCACAGTTAGATGCTTTTATACATGTTAAATTAAAGAGCACAGCCTTGTTTTGCTGCAGTTTACCCAAATAACCCCAGTTTTCTTTTAAATATCCATTTGCCTGTGTTGGAATAGACTTACACACTGTGATTAAAGGCCTGGAGTTATTATCCTTTTTTTGGTTGTTTGTTTGTTTTTAATTTAGAAATAATTTCCCATCTAACCAAAAAATTTGCTTTTATCTGAAGCACCCTAGTTGGTGTTTTTGCTACTGCGCCTCCACTAGATCTATTCTATCTCTGTGTAACAGTGGAATGTTTTATTTACTACAAATAATATAATAAAAAATGTAACTGTGAGTGTGAAGTCTGCATGGAATGGGTGCTAAACAACTTACAGCATTAACTGATGTGTTACTACTTGCTGGCTAATCATCAGTCATTGTAATCCACTGTACTGATTTGAATGGATTATGTACCTTAGAGTTTAAGACAATTTAGCCAATAGATAGGTTAAATAAGGCCAGTCTACACTTGTTGTTTTTGATCTAAATATTTATTGATGATTTAAAAACAACATACCCATAGTGTATTTAAAGCAGTGGAAAATGTTGAAGAATAACTTCATGTAGGTGTTTAATTTTGCATTTTAATTGTAACTGTGATTAGTATTGCAAATTATAAAAAACAACAGTAATTGATAAAGTCATTATATTAGTATAGGTTAAATAAAGACCACATATTCATATAATGATATAAATACGCAATTGTTTAATTTGTATAATGAGCAGCCATTAATGTCTCTTTCTGTGTGTGTGTCAAGTTTTTTTTAAATTCTAATTGATTTTGTCAATATTAGATTCAGTTGCTATATTTTGCAAACTAAAATACAGCATATTAAGTTGACAAAATACAGTATAATGTGCCCTCTTGTGATTTATCCATCCATCCATTATCTATACACCGCTTAATCCTCTGTAGGGTCGCGGGGGGGCTGGAGCCTATCCCAGCCGACTCGGGCAAAGGCAGGGGACACCCTGGACAGGTCACCAGTCTATCACAGGGCTACATATAGAGACAAACAACCAAGCACACTCTCATTCACACCTACGAACAATTTAGAATAATCAATTAACCTCAGCATGTTTTTGGACTGTGGGAGGAAGCTGGAGTACCTGGTGAAAACACACACATGCACGGGGAGAAGATGCAAACTCCACACAGAAAGATCCCAGGCATCCTAACCGGGATGCGAACCGGGGATCTTCTAGCTCTTGTGATTTATATTTTATAGATATATATATTTATAGATATATCCTCCATAATTATCCATAAATGTAATATAATAATAAATATAATTAACAATGCTATGTTCTGGCTGCTAGTTTAAATGATAAGATGAATTATTTGCTATTTTCTTCTCTTTATTCATAGAATTTCAAAACCTTGAAACATTTTTCCTTAACTTGAGTCATGATCACCAGAGGGCAGCATTACACAAGCTGAAAACCTGGCAAACCAAAACACCATAAAAACATTGGTGTCCTACATGCAGTATTCACCATTAGAGAGCTCTAAACAGAGACAGTATTATATGTTAGGGTAAGATATACCGTGCAGACATATTATAAATATTTTAAATTTGCTAATAGGAAACATACTGTGCATTTTTAGAGTCTAACTGTATTTTATTATGCTCTTTCCAAACTATGATCAATCTTTAAATTTAGGCACTAAACCCATATTTTTTGTGTGTTGAATCATTTATTATAAAACATTTAAAACATACACACTTTCATCTTAGTGAAGTCAAATGTCAAAATGTTTGCTCATTTACACATATCATTTCTGTTCTGTCTTGTGTCTGTTGCAGATCACCAACATCCATCAGTTGGAAAGAACATCTCTGCAGTTTTATGAGACAGGAGAAGAAAATTTGATGACTCTTTATGTATGTTTGTATGTATATATGTGAGGTATGTATGCAATCGAATGCTATAATTTGCTACAACTTACAATAAACTTCATTTCTCTAAATCGTACTAACTTTATTAAAACATTTCACCAAATAGAGTATGTCCACACATGTGCATCATCTACAGTCAGAATCCCAGATATGAGTAGCTGCCTCATGCATTTCAGTAAGTTCAATCAATTATAGGAAATGAATGAAAATTACCCTATTTTTTCTTTTTATGTCTTTTAATCATGCTTATGTTTGTACACTAAGTAATAGTTTTTGTTTTTGTTTTTTTTACATGTAGTAAACTTAGTAATTTACTTGTTTAACCTTATACACAGTAAAAAAACTGTGAAGTGTCACATCACACACATTAGAAGCTGGCATGCAACAACCTGATTGGATAGCTTCTGTTTAGTCGTCTTTGACAGAATTAGGTCCCTACAGGAAACTGTGTGTGGTAAGACCTGAGTGAGGGTTAAGTTGGAACAGTGAGGACTGTGACATTAATTCCCTGAGCTGTTCTGATGCAAGCTCCTGCTGGATCATGAACTACTTAAATCCAGTAGCCCCTGTCCTCATTGAAACACTTCCTCACAACTCACCTGCTTTTAAAGAAATCAGGTTTCAATAGCTAGTATTTCATAATAAAGGGTCCAGTTAAATGATTCTTTATTCTAACTGCAGAATTTAAGATTATCGACTATTTTTAGTTTTGTTTTCAGGTTGTATTTTCTCAGATTTTTTTTTAAACCACAGTGTGCAGAACAAAAAAAATACTCTGGATTTGGCTCCCTCTAATGGCAATACAACAAAAAGGATTCTGGCAGACCTCTCCCTCAGGGCCTCTCACCCACACATCAGGTCCAGGGACACTGAGATAAATACTCTGAAAACAACACAAAGTTACAGTTAATGTTTAGGACTGTCCCATTTTTCAGTTTCTTAATTTTGGTAAACTGCCACACTTGTCTCTGCCCATTGCAAAAGAGGACTTTAAAGCAACGCAGGGATGGGCACTCCTGGTCCTCGAGGGCCACTATCCTGCATGTTTTAGATGTTTCCCTCTTCCAACACACCTGATTCAAATGATCAGGATCGTTATCAGGCTTCAGCTTGATGATGAGCTGATCATTTGAACATCTAAAACATCTAAAACATGCAGCATAGTGGCCCTCGAGGACCAGGATTGCCCACCCCTGAACTAGAGCATTTCCAACAAGTTTCTCAGTCCCTCTAAAAACTCATGCACCCTCAACTAGACAGCTCCAAACAGCAGACAAGTAACATCAGCAAATACCTGGTGAACAAAGGAGAGCATTAAGTAGCTAAAGAGACAAATCCTTCCCTCAGAAAGAGGTGGAGACCCAGACAGAGTTAAAAAGAAATTACATTTGCCAGGGCAACCAGAGATACAACCCCAAACTGATTGCTTATTGTGTTACTGCTGGACTGGAATAAAAGCAAAGGTTTTCTGTATCAACTTAAAAGTTACAGAAAGGTGACAACTTACAGGAAAAACCAACATGAAATGTCTGAGTAAGTTGTTGGGCCACCACATGCCATTACAACCACTTCAGCGTACCTTGGCATTGCTTTTTCATGTCTCTAAAATTCTGCTGTAGGGACAGAATGCCATTCTTTCAAAAGATATTCCCTCATTTAGTGTTTTGATGATTGTGGTGGAGAAATCTCCCATACATGTAAATTGGGTTAAGATCTGGGGAATGCAAAGGCCACAGGATATGATTCACTTCATTCCAATACTCATCAAACCGTTCAGGCATCCCTTGTCATCCTGGAGGAGGCCACTGCCATTAGGATAGAATTTTTTTTTCATAGGACAAGGGTGATCACTCAGAACAATTTTGTATTGATTTGCAGTGACCCTTCCCTCTAAGGGGACAAGTGGACCCAAACCATGTCAGCAAAAGTCCCCCAACAGAACCACCGGATCTCCCTCACTGTAGTGGTCAATCATTCAGGTTTTTCCTTTTCAGTTGCCACCTGTCTGTATATGTCAGTGTTGTCTCAAGTGCTTATTTCTGCTGCCCCCAAGTGGCCCAAAAAAAATCAGGTATTGCACTTTGAAACAATGCACGTATCGACAGTGTATAATTAATAAAATGTTTGTGTAGGTGAAGCAGGTTGGGGAAGTCTGGAATCTGGGATGAATCTCTGTAGGTGTTGATGTTCCTTTTGTGATGCTTCTTGCTGTCAGGCGAGTTGAAGCAGCAATCAACTCAATCTGTACTGGAAAAGGCAAATTATAGTCTCCATCCTTCTACTTTTTCCGCCCTACCAGTTTCACAATGATAAAAGTCAATGGTACAAATAATGCCTTTACTCATACAAATGGCACAAGGGTGATGTGGGCTAGGACATACTCTGCTGCATTTTAAGTTGAGCATCAGGCATATTTGCTTGATTTGTTGCAGTGTGAGCTGGACGGTCATATTATTCTACGCTGTTAGCTAACAACGTATGATGTTCAAAAAATGGTTGTTGGATGTAAGGATCCTGAATGGATCCTTTAAGGATAGTGGACTAATAACGTCTGTTCCCAAGTAACCAGCTCAGTCAGGCTGATTCCTGGTACACTTACCTGGTTTCTGCAGTGCCCAGCCTCCACCCATCCTATTCAGACACAATAGAGAGTATACTGGTGAGAGATTGGCAAGATTTGGAGTAGCGGGCTTGGAGCAAATTGGGTTGTAAGTCAGCATCTCCTCGCAGCACTCAGACTAGGTTTGCAGGCAGTGCTGCTACCCAGAAGAAGGCTATTGTACCTGGGGTGCTTCAGGCACAACATTCCTCAGCCGATGTTGAACCAAGTCATTCTAGCTTTCTAGGTTGTTGGGCAAGTCCAAAACGTGTTTTTAATATGCATGTTTATGAGTTTCTTGTTTTGGCTGTTGCAGTGTCTCCAAATAAACCAGGAGACTATTGATGGATGTTTCTGGAGCCATCATCCAAGATTCCACTAGCTGGTACCTCCAGTCGTGTTTACCCGTTGCTTGGAGAGTCTTGGAGAGATTTCAAGCCAGGTATGTATGACAGTTAAATAATTCAAGGTGTGTCACAAAAACTAACTTCTGCTGCTCAAACTCTGCATGTATGTAAATGTCCTTTGGTCAACATGCCCAAGATTCAAAGCTGTTTCAACTAAAAAAAACACGAGACACGAACAAGGGAAAGGTCTGTTGCCCCTTTTGCTTCTTTAAGCCTGCATTTTTGCTTACTGTATTCTGTTATTTTCAACCTTATCAAGTTGCGAACAGCCAATACGCCGGGAGCACTGCAAAATCTTATCATCTAGTGTGCTCATAACTCAGTGTTTTCTCATTGGAATGTCAGTTTAAGTCATTAGTCATACCCTAATGTTTTGACACCTTATTCATGCAGTATTCTCCTAGAACTGTGTTTCCAAGTGGCTCCAATACATTGCTTGGGGAACTGAGCTGTAAATATGTTACTTTTAATTCATATTGTGTTGTTAGGAAAATATCTAATGTTTCAAATGTAGATGGTGCCAAAGACAATCTACAGTTTGGGACTGTCTCTTGAAACTGTGTGTTCTTTTGTAGTCAGAAGAGTAGTGCAGGTAAGTACTGTTAACTGCAAGCAGCACAAATCCTGCTCTGGATGACAGGTACAAAATATATTGACAGTGTTGTCAGGTATTAATGTGCAAGTCATGATATGTTTAAGCAAGGTTTTCAGGCGCCAACTCTGACTTGCCCCAGGCTGAGGGTTTAGAAAAGACTCCAAATATCCTTTTTTGATACTAGAGAGAAGTTTGGAAGCTGAATGTTTGAGACCTTTCTGTCAAGGCAAAATTAGTGTTTTAGTGGCCAAATGCAGCTTTAGTCATAAGCCTTGCTTTTCAGACTGACAAAATGAATCCCTTGTGAGCAGCTCTGGCATCTTTGACACCTAACCCACTCCAAACATTTAAAACGCCCTATGCATCACCTATAAACTCTGGGTGATGCATAGGGCGTTTGTCTTGCAAGGCAGCTGTCACAACCTCTTCATTTTTACCATGTTGATCTAGTAAGTGTGACTTCTCAAACAGTCCAATGATGTTTTTAGCAACAAGCAGAGGCTTGGAAGTCTGATTCTACTGTATAATCACTACTAAAACAAAGTCAACATGTTTAAATAGAAGATCTCATTTTGGCAAGCCCAGACAACCTATTGCAGTGATATGCTCATGACATCCTCAGAAGTCAGTGAGCTGTATGTACAACCAAATCATCTTGAAGTAAGCTTGCATGTGTTCTTTTGTAGTATAACCAACAAAAAAGGTAACAACATGAACATTTGAAGTACGTGTGTCCAAGGATACTTTTTCAACTGAATATACTGTGGATCAATGAACAGTGGTGCTAAAATGTTGGTACAGGAGTTTGGGTTTCCTCGGCCGGTATTATTGTCTAGTGTCAGTACTCACACTTCCCATCAATTGGGTTTCTGCTCAATAATGACAACCTGCTTGATGGATACCAATTAACAACACTGCTTGGCATACTGTTACATATCTAAAGTGGTCCAAGGACCGATGATAACCAGTGGTGCTGTTAGAGGCATCAGTAATGAATTCAGTCCCCACATTTACTACTTCTTGGCATGAATAATTTTATGTCCAGAGTTTTAGCTTCCACCTCCAGCCAGCAGTTTTTTACTGATGCATGAATACAAACAATAAGTCTAGTGCCCTCTGGTGACCAAAATGTAAACAACTTTAGCAACAGACAACATTCACTTTTACCTATACTTCAGCCCTCTCTTTGTTGACAATCTTTGAACTATGCTAAGCAAGAAGTAAGATGATGCAGTAATTTGACATAGGTGATACTTCAGATAAATGTCTGTGAAAATCATATCAGATTTTTTTGATTTCCCCAGACCCCCAAGTTTTTAAAAGAGAATATCACAGGCATATTTTCTGCCCTTTATATCTAATTCTTGTACAAGGTGGATGATGATATGAATTAGCTGCATAGTCTTTATTTACTGTTCTGAACCCCCTCTACTCAAATAATTGTTTTCCTGGCTTCAAGTTAACAACCTTGGAATTGATTGATTTTGAATTGATCCAACAGATTGTTGGAAGTAAACGTGACAGAGTAAATAGCATGATCGTAGTAAAGTAGGAGTCGATTTAATAGGATTTTTCTCCGTAGTAAATCTGTATGAGTGACCCTCAGTGGTGTTACTTAGACAACGCCACCAAGTGGCAAAAACTAAGAAGTCTAAAACTGATGCTGAATTTTGTCAACACTGGCTGTTCACCTGAAATTGCACTGGCAATGTCCTGGATGGCCCTTTAACAGGCCACCGAACACATATTATAATAGAAGAAAATAATAATATTAATAAAAAAAAAACACAATATGACAAATCAACATTTCTGGAATTTGGCAATAATTTGAAATTTTAAAAATCATCTACAACTATTCTTAAATTAGAATGTTTGCTTTATTAAGGGAGTAAGAAGCAACCGAGTTGATAATTATTAGTTGCGGGTGTCCAAATCTGAGAAAAATTAGATTTTAAGATACCATTTTGAGTGAAATGGTGAATGTGTCATTTCTGCAATTCATTTAAAAACATATTCACAAAGTATTTATATATTTAAAAGATTTATGTGATGCTAATCTCTTTTT
>OMNN01013247.1:2172-21301 GCA_900302755.1 Chromis chromis
GGGGGGGGAGCGAGCAGGCATCTCAGACTTTGAAAAACAACAAAGCACTACTTCCCCTTTCTGGATGACAGGGCAGCCCTTCATGCTTGAGATCAGGAGCAGTGACAGTCACAGCCAGGTGTCACTTCAGACCTGAAAGTTTGACTGCAAGCGTGCGACTGGTTGTGTTGGTTTAGCAAAGTTACTGACTCAGTGTGGTGCGAGATGGTTGCTACTGTGTCAGAAGCCTGACATTTGAACTGCCCAGGCAACATGACTTCATGCTGCAGCGTAGGTTGCATTAGTCACACACAACAAGTGGGGGGTTGATGGAGCCGACATGAAGCTGGCAGGAGGTCAGTGAGGATTTACCATCACTTCCTAACCTCCTGTACTTTCCAAAAGAATTGGCTTGGTTAATATTTGTTAAATTTCAGTTTGGAAAAACAATTTGAAATCTGTTCTTCTGCTCTGTATAGCTTGCAGCAGACTTCAGCCATGTACAGTTTTTCAGATGTCTGAGGCATCAAAAGATGGCTTGTTTTTGGACCGAGTTTCTGCTTTAGAGTGTATACGACATAAAATGGAACTTTTGTGCTGCATATGAAAACAACCGAGTCTGATCTATCAGGAAGTCCGCACTGTCATCTGGGAAATATTGACAGACAAAGGAGGGAAGAGAGCTCGACAGCTCAACATGCTTGCTCATCTGGAGGACATTCAGAGGAAAAATATTTTCATAACTGTTTGAAATTTTACATATTAGGTGGATTAAGGGGAACTGTACACACATATTTTCCCCTCAATTCTAAAAAAAACGGACATATGGACTGCATTAGTCGTGTGTTACAAAGAGTATTATGTTTTTTTCAATATGTCACTATTTGGCCAGACAAAGGACTTACAGAAAACGTGAACAAAAAGATGCAGTATTTTATTGTGTTTTTTGCCTTTTCGATTCTTCCCTTCAAAGGGCAAGTACATACAATACACTATAATTAGCTGACAAAGACTGGAAACCTGCATTTTTATATACCGCAAAAATTTGATTTGCTGAATGTACATCGCTTAGCTGTACATTGCAGTAATCTGTAAGTTGAGTCTTCCTTTTGTCACCAAGTATGTGCGAAATTACAGACTGATTTCAGCCCCCTGCTCAGTTTCTCTCTCTACAAAGAGGAAATGATGAAGCACTGAAGAAATGAAGCACATGACAGTGAAGTAAAACATCTGTTATGGTGTGTTTTTGAAAAGGGCAGATTCAGTACCTTGTACACTTAGAATGAAACTGTGTGTCAGTGCACCGTTAGAGCTGATATTTCAAACCAACAACTTGTTTTGTCATGAAGACGACGTGTTGGTTATAATGAGGTGTGTAAGTCCCCCGTGAAATTAAAAAAAAGAAGATTTGAATTGAATTGCTGCACAAATCCCAAGCAGATCACATATCAACTTACGTCTCCAGCTCAATGTCGACCCAGTTGCCAAGACACAAAGATTTTAGAAAAAGTTTCTTTCACAGGTGATCTAACTGGAAGCCAAAAGATCAGTATTTTCGTCCAACTGCACACTTGTATGTTTTCCATTTCTTCTCAGCTTAATCACCCAACAACCAAGACAAAATTGAAGCCACAAGACAGTGATGAAAACCATTTTTACGAAACTTGGAGTGAATTTTCAATTGTTTTTGGAAAATGGTTAACCTCAAAATACCTCTAATACCACAACATGTGTTGCTTTAGGCGAATGGGAGCAGGCTTTTATTCAAGATTCAAAATTTGTTATTTAAAATTCTCATTATTGGACAATTTGGAGCCACGTTTCATTTCTGTCCACGTCATACTGGTGTTCTTTATTTAGTGTGGTCCTTGATAACACTCCTCGGAGAGTGTAGAGTTATAGCTTTATTCAAAACCGCCCAGTTTGCACTCTAAGACCTTTTCATCTGGTAGCAATCTCCTCGTGAGCAGTTTCAGCCACCAAAAGCCCAATCCATCAGCCACTGTCATGTGCTGCAATGAAATGTGAAGGGGAGTGTAAAACGCACAGAGGCATAATGTTCTTTTAAAATGGAAAATACCATTTTAAACTTAATTCTTGCATAATTGCTTTTAGGAGGAAAATACACGAAAATAAGGAAATCAATTCAAAATTATTTATTTTGAGATGCACACGGAGCATTAAATGAAACACGTTTTCTCTTTTTAACCCCGATGCCTGCTCATCGCTCTTAAGATAACAGTGGGATTATGGTTAAATGTGCTTATTTCACTCATACACAACAGACGGCTTTTAATTGGTTGCCCTTTTATGTTTCATGAGACTGTCACCGCACTGTGTTTGGATTTGCTGTGGAAAATGAGCACCAGATTGCATAAACTCCAATGCAAACAGGGAAAATGGGTGCTGTGTGCATGCGATGTAAGTGATTGTTGCCAGATTATACGCACCATATGTATTCCTTCAAGAGAGTAGACCGTATATCCTTTTTTTATGAAATCCTCCCAAAATCATCACAGTGGAGCCATATTTACCTATGCTGCCTAACTGGTTCCATGCTTTTTAATTCAAATTGCCTTGAGCCTGTGGACCGATGATAACGGCGCAGCGGGTCATGGAAGGACAGAACAGCCTTCAGCTATCTCCCACACATAAAACAACTCATATTCGCTCAACTTTAAAGAGTAAGACCCGGGATAAAAGGTAATATTAACTGTCTGTCTAAACAGATGAAAAGCAGTCTAAGAGTATGCAGTCTTCTCGCTCCTGCCCCGAGCACTGGGCATGCGGTCAATGCTGCAGCGCGTCCCCTTCACAAAGGTCAATGGAGGGCTTCGTCATGGGATTATGGGATGCAAGATGTCTGCCCTTACTAGACTGAGAAAAGGAAATGAGAGGTGTCTAAATAAAGCCAGTCAAAATGAGTCAGACAAAAAAGTGAACGAGCATCTCGCTCCGTTCTCTTGTGGCTTGAGATGAGATGAAATTACTCTTAGAAAATGAGAATACAGGGATACAGAGAGAGGGAGGGAGAGTCAAGAGGGAAGGAAGAATAAGTAACAGACGGCAGGAAAGAGACAGTCTTCCAGCTGTTGGAAACACAAGCTGACTCACTTTTTTAACATTATTGAATGTCTCCTGTAGAGGATTGAGGGCTACGGGGTTAAAGTGATCCTTCGACAAATACAACACTAAAGCAAAATAGATTTATTTTTGAGTCTATTGTAGTGATGATTCTGTTTACCCAGTGATATTATATTTCAAATAACTTTACTGGCTTGATGCATTCAGGGGAGGTTGGAAAGCTACAGTCAAGATTCAGGGTAAGGGTACTGACCTCAAGCTACAGGTGACCCAGCTTAAACCTGACCAGGTTTAGAAAATAGATGGGTGGATGGATTCTATTTTTTACCATCAACAAGATGTGCCAGAGTTTTAAACCCTAGAATAACTAAAATGTAATATTCGTCAAGGAGGACTGTGGAATATCTTACAAACTGTCTGTTCTACAATAATATGCAAAATGTCCCCTTCTTAATAAAGCTGCATTGAGATAGTGTGAACAAGTTCATTTCGCCTTAATTTGTCTCAATGGTTTAAAGGAAGTAAAGTAAAGTAAAGTAAGCCACTGCATTGAGATGTTGCAGTACACCAAATGTATGCTTGCATATTCATGCACCAGTATAAATATTGAGAGACAACAGCTGGTTAGAGAACCACAAACATCAGAGGTTTTTCACTGTTTGATTGAAGGTGAATGCTGAAGTTACAGGTCAAACGCTTTGACTGCATCATTTTTTATGGATGTTTCCCAGCAGATAGTGTTTGTGTAATGTTGACATTTACACAGAAAACTTTGAAAAGGTTAAAAAACTTGCTCAGTACTTTGTGCTGACGAAACAGATTGACCTTTTTAGTCCTGTTTGTTTTCTCATTTACATGAATGGTTTTACCAGGGTGAAGTGAGGCCCAGCAAGTAGCCAGGAGTAAGCAGCTGCTTCTCATCTTTGTCTACAAGCATGTGTGTTATGGCTCTGGTCTGATTGGGTATCACATAACCCCCTTGTATCTACTGAGCCCTTTGAGACTGAATTATAGACATCATCTGTTTCATTATGGCACCGCAATGGTTTCTGTACTTAAAAGAACGGCTCGTGGCAGAGTATATTTTAAATGCATATCTGCTATTTATTGTTCAGTTAAGCAGAGTAAACACTACAACTGCAAAAATGGGGGAAAAAACACTTAAATTTACTTTATTTAAAACATTTTTTTCCATCTTTGTCTTTTGTGTGTTGCAATAATAATACAGTAAAGTTGTGCTGGATAAGAACTTTTTCCAGTCTTCAATGTGTGTTCATGAAATTCAAATTTGATTCGAGACTTCATTTAAAGTCCAAAATAAACACCAGTTTCTGACCCTTGTACAATGTCATTATTGGACAGCGACTGCTGAACCACAATTCAACGTTACATCTCCATTTTAAGTTATCCCTGCTTGCTAAGAGATTTTCTTCTTTCCCTCTTGTCAGGGTTCACTCACTCAGATATAAACCTGGTCTCATGCCAGACTCTGACTTATATCTGTTTCTCTGTTTGGTAAGCTGGCTCCTCCACTTCCCGCATCCTGCACAGCAGTCCTTAGGTTGTTTGTGAAATGGAAGTAGCACAGGACTCCTCTGGGACATAACAGAGAAGGCAAGGTCTGTAGCCCCCTCACCTCTGTGTTCCTGCAGAGTCCCCAGCGGCTATATGAACAGTGGGTTAGCTCTGCTGGTCTGAAGACGTCTATTATGTGTGTTTGTCTGAGAGGGAAAGTGGTTTTTACGTTTGCGTGTTGAGGGTGGGCCTTTTTTTTTTTTTTTTTAACTTTTTTGAGTTAGAAGTAGATGTCACACTGAGTTATTCCAGCAGTCTGCTGAGATTTGACTAGACCGGACAACAATATTTTTCCAAGATTGCCCTGAAGTGCTAGTAGCCCAAACGAAGAGATGCCCACTAGCTTCCATCCGTCCCTCTTGTTGCACTGCATGATATTTCTCTGCTCCATCTTTTTACTGCATCCTTGCAACAAGTTAAAATATGCACATTTTCCACTTTATAATAATACAACCCTATTAGTCTCGCTGTAGCCCTGTAACACAGTGAGTTGCAATAAGGTTTGCATGCTGTTATCCTTATCTGCAGGATGCACCAGGCAGACTGAGGGAATACAGTCTGACCGAAGGGTGGTGCATTTACTGTGAGTAAGATATAATTTATCCCCAGCACATAATTTCTGTGGTATCATTTGTAATTGATTTCAGTTGTGCTTTGTGTCTCATATTACACCCCACTGGAGTCTCCTTCCCTATCCCCAAGCTCAATTACCTTTCAAGCTTATTCACCATAGAAGCAGATTGTCTTATCTACAGAAAATTTAAAATCAATTAATAACAAGAAACAGAAATATTGCCTTGGATTAGACCTGAGGCAGTGCTTCACTTGAGGGAATTAGCCTGTCTAATTAGTTCTCAAAGATCAGGGACATCCCACATTTCTTGTCGAATAATTGAACCAATGATTTTAGTAACTGGTTTTAATCAGACTTGTTTGGTAATGAGGTGAGGGTCCACCCAGTCTCACGCTATCCATGCTATGAAATCCAAACCAGTAATTTCCATGCTCAGTTTTTAAAGCGGCAAATGAGAAAGTGTTGTGAGCAATCATGCACACCTCCGCTGGCTGTCTGATTTGGGTTAGCTAGGTGGTTTCTCTGGGCAGCTGTCTCAACCCAAGATTTCACAATGCCCAGGTGGGAGTATTAGTGACCAGGCGTGGGCGAGAGCAGCACACTCAGGCTGCCAGCCTTAGCATGAATTCCATCAACACCGTGAGTTGTCTGTCAGCTGCACTAATCTAAAGCTGACAGTTGTAAAAATAGGGCTGCTAGATGGTAGATCTCCCCTAACTGACTCAGTCTATGGGAGTCCTGTGACTTAATCCTGCAGTTGTTGCCCTGATTGAAAACAAATGCATCCTTCATCACTGCTGTCAGCAAAACTGAAATTCCTCATAATGGATTGATCTGTTGAACCATTTTCACAAATCAAAAATTAATGAGTTGTAGTTTGATTGTAAATTTGATTATTGCCACTTTTCCTCATGTAGTTATGAAAAACATGTCAGCATGTCATTAGAGGCTGTTTTTAATGGACTTTTTTTTTTTTTTTTTTTAACACAGAGAGATTTCTAGGATTTGAGAACAGACAGAATTAACATCCTACAGTAGCAAAATACATATCTAGACATTTATTTAAAAGTGAAAGGCATGAAATAGCCTTTTGAGTAGCAAGAGTGTAAGTCAGAAACACTTATTCTGTTCTTGTCTGGCCACAGATCATCAGGGTAAGTGAGGCCAAAGGTCAGGGGTCAGTAGATGGCCAGCAGCAAGCTAAGCAACTCTCCAGGGCTTTAAACACCAGTAAATTATAAAACATGGTCACTAGTCAAAACTTCGCTCCAGGATTCTCAGTCAAATCAGGTTTTTCCAAACGGGAACAAGAAGAAATACAACACTGAGAAAGACTCTCCCAAAGTCTTCTACCTCTGCTGCTCTCTCTACTTCAACTTTTATCTTTTTTTGTCTGGGTCTGGTGTGATCTGTTATATCCATTAGCCCAAGGAGGCCTGTGGCTCTTTGTCTGCAAGAATATGTCAAACTGTTAGCAGTGAATGGTCTATTGGCACATAACATCATGCTGAGAATTAAAGCATGAGCTTCAAAAGACAAACCGCTAAAAGGCTGACAGACAAAGAGAACGGAGTCCGTCAGCCAATAACCATGGAGACTATTTGTCTCAGCTTTGAAAGTCCAAAAAGCAGGGTAGAGGTATTAGTTTGTAATTTGTAGAATGATGCCAGGCATAATTTCATCTTTTTAATGTTTTTATCTGAATTGTTTATAGGAAATACTGAGAGACATGTGTGTAGTTTAGATGTGAACAGCTGAAAAGAAAATAAAGAACAAAGATGCACCTGAATTTTTGTGAGCCCTAAATCAGATGTGACAGAGACCACCTTACCTCACCCACTTCTCAAGTCTCAGTCATCAGTGACCGAGGCTTTATGCTACAATACATAAAAAGAGGTGATGAATTGTATTGTCAGATAGGTTGTGAATTTTCAACTGGATGACCATTTGGGGACCGTTTGACAGGTAGTGGTGTGTTTTAAACAAAGCTGTACACCAAGTATTTGTTCTATGCCGAGGAAATTACTATGCTGAAAGAGAAGATGGCAAACGAATTGACTGACCCAAAGGGATCCCTTGATGTCCAAATGACTATACCAGAAAGAAGAGGGGAAAGAGAGGTCAAGAAGCTACAATAAAACTGATTTGACCTTTAAACAATATTCTTTTCAACATAACACAGTATTTGTGAATCAAAGGACTCATCGCTGTCAAGGTACGATGGCTATTTCAAAGAAAACAGAAATAAATGAAAGGAGATGTTTGTTCTCTCTACCTTTGTCCAAAGCCTGAGCCATGAAGCATGAAATAAAATCCTGACATACTGCAGTGAGTTTAGGTGACTGTTGAGCTTTGTCTTTGTTGGTTTATGTATGGGTGGTTTGTTATTTCCGTTGCCTCCTCCGCTCTTTCCACATCCCTATCCTCTGTCCCGACTCTGTTTGGCAGCGGACATTGTTGTGTTGCTTGTGGTGTCAAGCAGCAGGTCCACCAAAATCATCCAGAAGCCAGGACTCGAACCGTGAGAAAAGACTGCTGTGTGATTGGATTAACTTTTGAGCGCCACATTGCTTAATTAATGAAAATGACCCGGGAGCAGAGAGTGAAGCCATTGTCTGCATGGTGACAAAGTCCCTGCCCATCAACAGTATCCTTAACAGGATTTCACAAAGTACGCCAGGCGTTCTTAATTTGTTGGCTTAGAGCACTACAGAAGGGCCCTGGCAGCTGAAATGTTGTCTTCCCTTTGCAGCGGTGAATTTTTCAAACACTAGCCATGGAAATCAGGATTAGAAACAGAAGTTGAATTTAGAATGGCATTTGTTCATAAAAGTAGCAAGTCTTGTCTTCGCCAAGCAGTAGCAGAGGCTTTTCACTCGTCTTTATATTAATGTTTAAACTCCACACCAAGAATGCCGTCCAGCGATTTAACCTTCATTTCCATTTAGCCAGCCAGCAACTTACACCTACAGATTATGGCACAGTTCAGTGCATTCATTGCACATGCGAACAGTAGCTATGGTTCACTTGATGATGTGTGAGTCCCCCCTCCTTCTCTCCATCCTCCTTTCATTCCTCTTCCTTTAACTTTCTATTGGCGGGGGATGTAAACGTGGGCTGGTGCTATGAGGGTGACGACCCTGCAGGGTCTTCTGAGAGGCTCAGCAAAGCCAGTGTGACCAGATTACTCTGCATTCCTCAGTGCTGAATGGCTCTCTGGAAACTATTACCTGGAATTACCTCAAATCAAAGACTTCTTCTTATTATCTCAGCAGGATCAGTCAAAGCAGACCATTCTGTGACTGCGAGCTAAGATGTTAAAATAACAACACTGAATACCTTTTCCCTTGACGACCAAACTGTGTTTTTGTGGAATTAGTCAACAAAACAAATGCTCAAATATAGCAGTAATTTATCAAAGAAAGCATTTTGCAAAGACAAAATATGTCGTTACATTCACACATTGTTGGTATTTCTCCCTGTGCAATTGTCATTTGATTTAACTTGCGGAAGCAAATACAACAGGCTTGCATATTTTTTCCACTGTGTCAAATAGTCTACCAAGATAACTGTTTAACAATACCTCCTCCCTCCCACACACACGCACACACATATTGCACATTCACTGCTAAAGCCAACACCTGTCAGTCTTTCTCTGCAGCCTCATGTTTCAATCACTGCTAACACCTACTGACAGTGGCTAAATATTGCCCAGTGCTCACTCTCTCATCATGTTGATGAAGATGTGTCAGGCACAGTGGTGGCTTTGTTTTTGCAGCCTTTAGAAGACAGACTTGCTCTTGTGCACCAAATAGACTCTCCAACAGCACAACTGCTGTATGAAAAGAAAGCTTATGTTGGGGCAATTGTGCATTCAAGTGGTTGCGAATCTGAGTAGTGTAATGTCTGGAGAATTCCCTTAAATGTTAGGTTTTCAGTTATTATTATTAATAATAATTGCCTCATTTAATTGCATTCCATTACATATATTATCATTTACTGAGTGAGTGAAAATGAGAATAAAAAAACAAAAATATAAGTGACTATAGAGCTGCCATCACAAAATCCTACATTGAACTTTGTTTGCTGTTTAAGTGACTATGACCAAGAATCTTATTGGGCCTCTAAATACATATGCATATGTTTTAAGTTCATCTTTGATGTTTTTAAATATCTTCTGAAATTTGATAAAGCATGAAACCCACCTCTTTCTTCTCAGTGCCTTTCTCTTTTGTTTTTCTTTTCCCCCCCACAAGTGTTCGTGGTTTCAGATTTCTCATTGGCTTACAAAGATCTGGAAATCTCTCAGCTTTTCACTCCATCTGGAACATTTAACTTCTCATGCTCCGGGATGAAGATTGTAGTTAGGTTAATTCGGTGGATTCAGCACCTCCACCGTTTGATTTCTGTTGAACTTTCATTATTATAAATTGAATGTTTTATTTTTTTTTCACTGTAGAGAATAAGGAGCAGCAAGGGATGGAGCATAGACTTTGCTGGTTTGTAGTCACTGAGCAGCACCATTTAAACAATGAAAAGAGCGGAAGTAATGCATGAATTGGCTCTCCCTCTTGAATTCATTTTGGCCATTTTCTAGGCTTTTGAATGTCTTCATTTTGTGCTGGTGTTGAGTCCCAAGCTACTTCTAGTTGGGCCCCTCTCTTTAGGGAGGCAAACAACAGCTCAAAGACAAATGATCCCCTCTCGCTATAGTGCTAGACCAGGGTTTGTGGGCAGCTTGCCCATACAAGTACATGTCTAGTTCTGTGACTGCAAGAGCATTTCATAGGATGTGTGTGTGAGAGGGACTTGAGAGTTGATAAAGGAATTGGGGTGAACAAAATCAAAAGAGACTTGTTCGATATATAAGTGGAGACTGAGTGGGTGAAAATTCTGTTTGACCAAGGATCATGAGAGCACAGCAGTATTTTCTTATAATTATCATAATTGGCATAAATCTGAATATATTGTGTATATTTCATGGAGTCAGTGGGAAAAATTAACCTGCAATTGCAGTATATGTGTGTAAGATTTTCATGAAGCAGGTGTTTTGCACATTTTGGGGTATAAGTTTAGGTTCCTGTGTAAAATAATTGCTCTCTTTGAAGAGCAGTTCACTGGCTCTGCAAGACAGTACAACCGTATAACTTAGCTTTGTATAAACGTTATTTTGGTGGGTTTTTTTGTAGAATGTGTTGTCCAGACAAGGTGTGAAAATATTTTTTTACTACAGGAACTCTACAATCTGTGTCCAACACTGTCAAGATGAGAGTAGTGAATAGGCTTTTATTCCCCCGGTGGTCATTTTTAACTCACACCACACTTGGGGTGGGAAGAGCATGGACAGCCCAGCTATGACCTACTGTAAAAATGTACATCATAAAAATGTCAGTCAGAGGAAAAGCATTTATCATTTCACAGATTCCCACCAGAAAAACATATTAGAAACAAATGGATCCAGAATCTGGAGAAGGTGCCTCATAGTTTTAGGTTATGCACTCAACACTTAGAGTGTAGGTATTAGCACAGCCTGTCGTAGCTAGTAATCTATCTGGTCCCCCCCACCTAATCTTAACAGCTGTACTGGACAATGACAAAGAGACGCATTAATACAGTATTTTCTTTAAAAACAGCTATAACTCAGGTGTTTAATTGATGAGTGTGACCCTGAGTCTTGGAAAAAATCTTTCAATAAGCTGAAAATATTTTAACCATTACATACGCTGCAGGATAACACAAAGTGCATTGTCAAAAAGGAGGGTTTATCTGGAGGACTGCGGAAGGCAACAATGGTTTGCAGGTGCTGTGTTTTTAGTGGCACATGTTTTCACACCCTCAGGTCCACCCAAAGTCCATACATGTCAAAGTAACATGTTTTATAGGTAAATCTGAGACAGGCTTTCCTGCCTTAAGTGTGGCATGTGTTAAGAAAGTGGGAATTAGCTCACTCGGTCAGTTTTGTGTAGTAGTCTCATAAAACATGTGATTTTAAAACCTAAAAAAGAAGTCACACGATGACAATAAACAAGCTTCTTAGTAGGTCTAGTCTTAGTAGGTAAAATTACAAAGCCATTGCAAAGTCCAGATGTCCTCTTACTGGAGCCACATATATAAAGGTAATTGAGGATTTGGACTGGATTAAATCACACACATGTTCTGCAATGATTATGATATCCTCCTGCTTTGCCTTATAAAAATAATCACATCTGAACAGGGCTTAAGACTACATGCTATGAATTTACTAGATCAAAGTGGATATGAAACCGCTCCTTCTCGTCCATGTGTCAGAGTCACTGCAAGATAAACAGTTTTCACAGCTAATGTGCCTTGGTCACTGAATTCTAAATAGAGAAAATCTAAATATTGCTATTAAATGTAAACTCTACGTATCTGTGATCACTGACATAATCCTTTTAAGGCTGTCTGATTTACAAGACCGTCAAATAAATAATTGTACCTACTGTGTGTCTGATATGTATCCAACACAGATCACACTGCAGTGCTTATAAGATGTGAAAGATTCTGTATGCTTCGCACTTGGGTTACAGTGCTGACTTGGGGTTATGTTCCCCACATGCTGTTTGAACATGAACCAAAGAGAAAAATAAGATATATAATACCCGTTTCCTCATACTGGATTGTAAAAACACTTGGATTATCGTGAAAATATACATCTTATACGTTTCTTTGCAAACTAAACTTCACATCAGTGTTAAATGGTGGTGTCAACCCACACCTTATAGTTATATATCCGGTTATTGGTTTTACCTGCTTATCCTTAAAGACATTTGTGTGAAGGGGCTGGAACTATCTCAACCACACAGGTCACCAGTGAATATTTGGGCTGACACAGAAAGAAAGACAACCATTCAGGCTCAGATTCACAAGTATGAGCAGTTTAAAGTTACATTTACCCACAATACTGTTTTTGGACTGTGAGAAGCAACTCACCAACCAAGGCACCACCATGCAGCCCTCTTCTTACACTCTTTGTCTTGTTAACTGTGGAATAGACGTGATTTTGGGTCTTTTGTTCTTGGACGTTACACTTCACTGCGAGTTTGTACTTTAATTAGGGTTAAAGGTCAGCTCTCACCTAATATATTTCCCTTTTCAATGCTGAGGTCATTGTCATGTCAGCGGGCCCAGGAATACATAGATATAAATGATAGAAACTGGTATGATGCATTTTACTTGTTTGGTGCTTAGCTATGCAACAAAGACAATATCTTGTTGAAAGTAACATTTTGATTATAGCTTTGCATTAATGTATTGAAAAGCTAAGTTTTGACGGTAAGTCCGGTATCAAACTTGTTCAGTTTGTCTGTAATGAAGTGCCTCGTGTGGCGTCTGGTTCCATTCAGCTCATCTGTAAAGGTGGAGAGCAATCGCAGGCCACACACTCCGATCCATGCCGCCTGCTCCTTCGGCACATTTCCTCATTGCTCTATGTTCATTGCTAATATTCTCATTAGGAACCAATGGAATGGCCGCCTAACATGTTTTCACAGCCGGCGTGTGACATCATCACATTTTAAAAGCACCTCATAAACACAAAGGCCTCGGCCGAGGACGGGTCTGGGAAAGCTTACAGCCACCCCTCCACTCGCCCCGTCATTGTCTCTGCAGTGGCAATGATCTAAGAGACGGTGAATGATGAAAGCAGCTGAAAGAAAAGTGCAAAGTTAAGGAGATTATAAAATGTTTTTAAAAACTAGGTTTAAATAGCTCTGCAGTGTCTGTTTTTTTTTTTGCTAACTTAATAATAATTACACTCCTAGGTGTTCTTACTGGGGACACTGGGTACCAGGCTGTACTATGAGGAGAAAATCAGATCTGTTCTGCCATTAAAGAGTTCTTGGAATGTCTACAAATAATCCTTACTTTATTTTTGAAAAAAGGGTGGAAAAAAATCCACCTCAAACAGCAGTGAAATATCTAACAATGGAAAGCTTACAAAAAGTCAGTCACTGGTCAGCCAAAAGGCCTTATGTCAGTTGATAATCACAATACTGCAAACTTCAAATGTGTGAAGTGTGTTTTCCAACAGTATTGTCTTTTAAACCTTTTAGCAAAGGCCACACAGTGTGCAGAACAAAAAGGGAAATATCTCTAAAACTGAGGCTTTGATCTCCAAAGGGAGCATTTGGCAAAGAAATAACTGTTTCCCCACAAAACTGCTTAATGGGGCTAAAAGAAAAGGCTCTAATCATGACCCATAAGCACTTAAAGAGCTTGTTGGCATGGTAAATTATTATGTGCATACGGTGCAAACGGATGCTGATATCATTCCTTATTAATTATTGATCACTGATTTTTGGATCATCATTTGCACTTTCTCGCTTCAGAAACAGCATTAAAAAAAAAGGTCAAAAAAGCTGCTGGTATGAGGGTTTTGATCTGTGAAGAGATGGATCAGAGATTTAGGTTTCATTTAAATTTTTTATAATATTTCAGTGCAAAAAAAGGGAAATCTCTATTGGAAAAAAACTTCATGATGTGTAACAGGCAGATTGTCTTATGTCAAAAAATTATGTCCTGCTATTGTATAATATGACACTGATATGTCACACCAGAAGTCTTCAATCTAGCAGGAAATGATAGCAACATTTCTTCTTAATACTTCATAATACAACATATGATCATCCAGTTTAACCACTTTGGCCATGTACCTGGTATTTTCAGCTCTGCTAGTGCCTCTCTCTGAGCTTTTCCCTCTGAAATTAAATATAATCCTTCAGAGGGGTGGTTGATCAGCTTATCGTATCGCTACACACAGGGTCAGTCCACCTCCAAGAATCTATCATGTGACATCTGAATCTTAAACCCGTCAAATGAGCTTAAGTTATACTGGTGAAGCAAAGTTTGAGAGATCCCATGACTTGCCAATAATCCACAGTCCCCATTTCCCATTGGCTTTTTGGATTACAATGTGTTTTCTTTGTGCATTTTTTCTTTTCTGCCATTAACACTAAAACAGCCCACAAGGCTTTGGGTTCTTTATGAAAGCAACAACTAATCCCTCATTACCCCACATTCATTCATTTATTGAAGTGTTTGCACGCTGTGTATGTGGTCTTGATGGATTAGTGGATTCAGCAATTCACAGCTGAGGATTTTTCAACGCATTTGCATTGCATGTATGAAAAAATGCTTCTTTTTAAAGACTCTTTGCAATGACCTGTGCCATCTCAGGTTATTTTTACGTCCTCCCATGTGTCTGGTCTGTGAAAGTCATGGCCCCTCATGGCAGTTTTGTGAGATGCTGCAACTGTTTGTAGTTGAAGGGAATGGACTCTAGTGTGCTGATGTAATCTGTTAAAAGGAAGAAAAACATGGTATAGTTGTTGCTGAATGAGCCCTGGAAGGCCCCAGCCTCAGAGGAAACTGGGAACATGGGGTTGGAGTGTTTTTTCTCAGACTTTGGCATTACTTTTCCCCACTTTTTTCCTCATAGCTTTTCCCAGTTTCCTTTCTTTGTAAGAGGGTACTAAATTTGCTCCTGGCCTCATCGTACAATGCACCCTTTTACACTTTCAGACTAGTATGACTGGCAGATGTAAGTTACTGTTCAGTGTTTTTAAAAAAAAGTACTTGACAATGGAAGATCTGAGATCCATTTTGCAGTACATTTATTTACACCCAAATCATTACAACAGAACAGATTCAGTTCAATCTTCTGAAAAGAACCTCAGACTAAATCTATGAGCGTGTGGTCACGTAATGGTTATGCATTATCTTGAGTATTGTTGGTGCTCTTTAATGTGGCGTTATTTTCCAATCCCAGTGCGTCCAAAAAAGAGAACACATCAGCAGATTTTTAAACCATAATAGAGTTCAAACCATACTTTTGCTGCCCTGCCAGTGTGCATGATGCTTATATGAGTCTTGAGGTCCACAGTTTGAAAGAATTGTGGGGGCTTTGCATGCCACATCCCAAATTTGATGATTTCCTACTGAAAACTAAAACAAGGAAGTAGACTAAAAGCTATAATGTCTCAGACTATGCTCTACACTATGTGATTTCAGGCATTAGTTGAGTTAATGAAGACAGTTGGTGGTGAGGCAGGATTAATAAGTGAACCCCATAAGGGTGCCATGTGCTCTCTCTGTTTCTTCTGCACATTTTTTTCTGCGGTTGTTATGCTTAAGTGGGTCGCATTTATCTCAACTCTTCTAGAGCAGTTGGTCCAGCTCGGTTTCAGTTTTAAATGCATTACTTAGCAATGGAAACAGAGATGTATCAAATGAAAAATAATATTCCTTCCTTTAAAGACTGGCAAAAGAGTTTAATGACCCTCCACTTTTGTGTCACAAATGCAAAAACATGTTGCTTATTTTAAATGCCAGCTGCCTATTTTTGTTTGGTTGTTTATTTAGTTAATCTTTTAGCACTTCTTCCTTTGTTTGCTGGGCTCAGAGCTGCCCTGCCACTAGCAACATCCACTATCTACGAAATCAGTGACCCCAGAGCAGCCTCACTTTTCATCTTGAGGCTTCTCCCATTTCAGAGAGGCACCAGAAATGTAAGACAGGGGTGTATGTGTCTTTCAGACAGTTGTTCCTCCTTTACTGCAGGACTTGAATTGCTTAGTAGCCCCTGTCATTAAATGGTCTGCTCTTCTCTTTGATCTGGTCAAGGTCTGTGTCCTTCCCCTCTATCTGCTCTGCTGCTTTCATGACCTGCCGTGTATTCCTATACTGAAATATCACTATGAACACTGTTATCTCCAAATGAGGGTATACCTTAGCCTCTACACTGACACTGACCCTGAAATATACTGACAGTTTTATACCAGGAAAAGTACAAAGCAGCATCTTCCACGCTGAGGCCCTTTTTCATGCAACAGGTGCTGAGAGAATCTGTTCAAATTTCTGCCTCTAATACAAACACCATATGAGGATTACTTTGCAGCCAGTTTAGCAGCAAGAGCACATATCTGTAAGGAGAAACACATTTGATTGTTGTTAACTTCTCTGTGTGTTATGATAGATAAAAGATAAAAATGGCAAGAATGGCTGTTACGGAAAATATTTTCAACCCATAAAAATACCACTTATCAAAGACACGTCCAGAGAGAAGGCCCATCTCCTTTATTTACAAACCAACTTTGGCCAAATCAAAGTCTGATCTGTGGCTGGACAGTCTGCTGCCTGTGGAGTTACATTTTAAACAAACTGTCTCATTAAATAGCAGCAAACTATTGCCCCAACTAAAGAAAAAAAAGTTTACTTTTTTGATTCTCGGTTCTTCTGTGTTCTTTCACATTAAGTACAGCTAGTTGGGTAAACAAGATTAAACATGATGCCTGGGTTTCTGGATATTAGAGCATTTACCTCTTGTAGTTTACAGATAACTTTTTTCTGCCATGTGAAACAGCTTTCTGTGGTACATGACTGATATCTTCATCTTTTGCCCTTCTTTTCTATGCTCATTTCAGAAAAACCCAATGCACCACAGCACTCTTACAGTCTTTCCCTTTCCCCAGTTGCATAGACAAAAAAGAGAAACAGTGACCTTTGACTGTTGTTGTGTCTGTCAGGTCGGGCAGTCTTCACACCATGTGACACATTCCACTCCTGCCGGTAGATCTATTCACAGGAATCAAACTTTGATTTATTTCTGCCATTGTCACAGGGTCTAGAGTCAAAGTGCTCAACAGAGAGTCACAGAGGTTAGTGCTCAGGGTCTCGCAGCAGGATGTGATACATTACCCCATTCAGTTCCTGTGTAATGTCCTCTAACACTGCTTTAATGTGCTCATTTGTTTAACATTATGGACATGTTTGAAAGACTAATATGCATGACTATAAATAATACAGTCAATTGAACAATGGCATGTGCAAGACACAAGAACTAATGTAGAATAATGAGCTCATCGTCCCCATCGGACCGCTGCCAGTTGGTTATAGCAGTTTGGGCCTTGTGTAATTAGGTTATTCAACAAATGGTAGGGTACACGTCAATGAAGTGTGAAATATGCTTTTAAAATGTCAATTTGTGGATTATTTGTGGATACATCTTTATTTAGAACAAAGACATATAAACATATAGAATGTTCTGATGCTTATAGGTCATATTATAAAAGATTTTGATCTTTGATTTAAAAGACACGTACAAGCATAACTGCACATGCATTATGCATTACTAAAAAACCTCCACAGAGGATTTTGAAGCAAAAATTAGAGTTAATATGCTGTATTCTGAAAATGATTGGAGGTAGTTTGAAGTGCATAGAGTGCAAGACTGCCTTTACGGGTCTATGAAAAACTCTACTGAAATATAATTGATCTGCACATGTTGGCATTAAGACACAAGGGAAAATCTTGGTCAGTGTATCGTGTTTACTGACTATTTTTCTGCACAAAATTCCATATTTATCATTACGTAAATGTTTGTCATTCAAAGTCTGCAATTTATTTGCTGCAGCAACTGATTTGAAGGAGTTTTATTCAGTTTCATTTGTGTATAAAATGTCATGCATTCTGTCATATGGAAGGAGTAAGTTTCAACTTGTGCAAAAAAAGATCTCAGTCTGAAAAAACTGCGTGGATCAGCATTATTGAAGTTGGAAAAACATCCAGTGTGCTCTTGCGAATCTAATAAGAGAGGAGTAAGAGAGATACTGACATCAGCAGACAAATGTCTTGGCCTCCAGCTGGAAAGATGTCTGCAGCTGAGGGATTCTCCAGAGTACGGTGTTCACATGAAACTGGTGATGATGAAGCTGTGCTGGCGGCTGATTATCTGTGCTTGCACAAGAAGGGATCTGAGATTAACCATAACACCGTGACATGTGTTTTGCTGAAACAATGTCCTACCATAACCAAACCAACAGCAGAAGTTCACATTGACTTTTTTGGATGTGTCTGCAGATAAGGAGATGATAGATGATGACCAATTCAGCTCTTGTGTGTGTGTGATGTTTGCATTCAGTTATAATGATGAAGTTTCTCTACTGTGTTCCTGAGGTCATTTAGGCTCAGCGCAGTTAGTTCAGTTTGTTTTATAATTTTCATCACTCAGTGAACAACTAGCCACAAATTGAGATTAAATGAAACGCCACTGATGGCTGAAAATGGGATTTCAACAGAGCCAATGAAGCATTGCCTCCAACATCTAAATGACAGAGTGTGAATGCTGCACAACTGTAGCAAAATATATTAAAGCACTGACTGAAACGTTTTTTGCTTGACTTTCTCGTTTAATAAGTGGGTTACTGTTTGTGGCTTATTTGAAGATCATTTGCTGGTCTGAGATACCCTATAATATCATACCTCAGAACATCAGAGGAGTCTTTAATTACAAGCTCGGAACAAAATTGACTTGGAACGTGGAGGGACACAAAAGACTCCAGGGAGAAGTTAGGTGCCAATTTATCTTTTGATTTATATTGCCCTTCCTTTTTCCTGTGCCATAATTCATTTGTCTGCCTCAAAGTCACCGTTATTGATGAAGGCTCTCGCTGACACACAAGTGGCGGGTGGCTGGCTACCAGATGAAAGACAGAATGGATGGTCGCCAGGCTGAAGGTCACAAAGGGCAGCTGGACGTTTGGCTGACCTGTGACCCGGGACCTCACATGTTAGTCCGAACTTTCTGCTTGATTGGATTAGATTGGGTATGCTTTGTACTCCTTTCTGTGTAAATCACACACACAGATGCATGAACTCTCACAAGCCATGATCATGTATTGTGTGTATAGGTGGGTTGGGGTTGACACCCTTAGGACGGGAAAATCAGTCAGTTCCAGGCTGTTGCATATTATACAAATAACACGAGCAATACAAAGCACAACAAAGAGCCTCCAGGTTGCTCCCTACTTCAGTGATTTTCTGAAGGAAAAACAACAAACACTATACAGAAACAAGGTGGTTTCAGTTTTAATTAGTATTTGTACATAGTAAGGTATTGGC
>OMNN01013247.1:21347-41102 GCA_900302755.1 Chromis chromis
TAAAGGGAATAGATACAATTTCCCCGTGTTTTAGTTTTCTGACAAGAAAGGACTTCCATTATCTGTTTTTTGAGTTTGTACTTGAGATGTGGATATCTCATTTTGTGAGGAAACCCTTCCCCTATTCTCAGAAGAAAAAAAAACAGATAAAGCTCTTATCAGCGTATATATTGGCATGGTAAGGCATCATTTACAAAATAATCTGTTAGGTGTGGCCTCCACATGCCTCCATATACTGTACATTATCTGTTGTTATCGTTATACTTGATATACATTGCAGCTTTATTGATAACACAGTGCTAAGTGGCCTAATGGTAAGAGGTTCGTGGCTCCACTGCCACTATCAATTAAGGAAAAATAATATTATGCTGAAAGACTGACATGCACTATAATATCGGTCCAATTGACCCATGTTGTTTAAATACACTTCAAAATGGAGAGTTCAAAACATTCATTGGATAAACATTTCCTGCAGTGTACACACAGATTGTGGTACTTGTGTTAATGTCTTGTTGAAATATGGCAGACAGTGGAATTATACTAAGCATAAAGTGTAGCAGAGGTTGATAAGATTGTCATTAGTTTTACAGGTATTTGGTCATAAAACAAAGTATTGGAAAAATTAGTCAAAAGGTCACCAAAGTTAATGGAATTCGTCTTGAGGGGAACGTGAATGTCTGAAGCAAATTTCAGGACAATACTTCAAATAGCTGTTGAAGTATTTGTCTTAAAAAACGAACAGTTAGCATTTTGTGATGACCTTTACAGCTCTGCTAATGAGCAGAAGTGTGTTTCACCCTTTAGGATCTGAGTCTGTGGTGTCTGTTTCTGGCACAATCTCGGGCTGTTCTGTAAAGTGTGAGACAGCTCATTTTTATCATGACAGGCAAATCAGAACCACAGAAGAAGATAAAATCAGCTAAAACAAGGCACATTTTTATTTTTGTGTGCAACTCTATAGGTTCATGACAGTATATAGGACGTACAGTACAAACTTTCTACATCACTGTGTGGTCATCATCCTAATGAGGCAAGTCAACTTTCAGAGAATTAAAAGAGAGGGTGATCACTATTTCAGACAGCTTAAACTTGTGACATAATAGGGAGACGGGAACAAAAGCTTAATTGACAATGTTCCCAATTATCTCAGTAATCCAAGTGGGACACAGTCAGTATTTTGTAACCTGTCGTCTCTCAGTGACACCTGCCGCCTGATTTTACCTGCTATTGTCATTCCTCTGAGCACGCCTGGCTGGATGAAGACCCGGCATTTAGGTTATCCTGCAGATACGGCGAAAGAAAAACATTCACATTTACAGGAAGCTGTGGGGAAAGTTTTTTTTGATAACTATCGCTGAACTATTTCTGATGCTCACAGCATCTAAACACTTTTCAGAAACTCACCAGCTGCATAGCTCGGGGCCTTTTTCTGACTGGACAATGTGCAATATGAGGTTTCCACAAAGATTGTTGATACAGAAAATAGTAAAATAGTTTTTGCTTTTGTGATTTAGGCGAATTAACCTTTTAACGTCATGCCCAACTAATTATACAAACTAATAACAGATACAAATAACATGTTGAACCTGCGATTTGATGTCACTGATGGTGGAAAGCTTGCAGGGCTTGTTTTCATCACTGAGCCCTTTTTTCCACCAAAAGCACACAGAAGACATTGTCTCCCACAGCTGGACAAGTAATTAATATTGAAGCATATGTCCAGACACTTGATGATAACAACCCCATCCTTTGCAAGTCTCGTTGCACAGCAGAAAGCAGGAAATGTAATCAGTGAGCAGATTTGGGCTCGTGAATAAGTGGTTTCAGCTAGCGTGTGAGGTGAATTTGAGGTGTGTATGAATATACTACAGGGATCATCAGGGGGAAGTCCTGGCCAAAGCTTGCCTTTGTGTAACCCAAACAATTTTTTTTTTAAATCTTTCAAATAGATGAAATATGTTTGATTCAGACTTGTGTGTGTTCCTTTTAAGAGCTTGCGTGAGTGTAATCTTGTGGAGGACATGTTTACTGTGGAAGCCCTTTTTGCTCTGAGAAACAACTGAAGTGCTCACTGACTACCTTATGTATACTCGGAGGGGAATGTTTGAAATGAATCACATGAAGAAGGGGATTGGACATGTATACAAGATAAAATATAATTACCCTATCACCTAAATATTTTGCAGAGAACTAAATAAATATCCTAGAGAGGAAATGAAACCCGCCTATGGCTTTGGAGACTCAAAAGAATTTGCTCATGAATCAGAGCCAATATATCAGATGGTAAACATGCAAATATCATGTAGACAATATATTGAACATGTCAAATAGGAACTGGGTTCTAACATAAGTGTTGAAGTTTAGGAGGTGACATAGTTTTACAAGAATGTGGAACATCTGCATGTGGAAATATGGAAAATCTTATTATCACATTTTCCAGCAAGTTTAAAAATCAGGATAAAAGGTGTAATGATGACAAGCCACCGGTATCTCTATCCATCTCCATGTGACAGAGCCAGAGTTTTATGTGAAGAACAGCTGGTGTTTGTAGTTGGCGGGAAACTGTTTGGAAAGTTACAGTAAATATTGCGTGTGTGTGTGTGTTTGTGCGCACTCATCTGGTTATCTGTATGCGATTCTTCGTCCACTTGGGATGAATCTGTGTTGAATTGCAATTATGCGACTCGGTGAAACAAAAGAAAGAGATCTAAACAGACACTCAGCTCTATGGGCCGTCTCCACTGCCAGAGCGTGTTGTCTTTGTGTGTCCGACCCACGTCTGAACCAGAGATGACTTCCTCCAGCGCTGGGCTCGCAGCTAAACAGAGTTTACTGGAGAAACAGCATGCATGACAGAACCCAGCCTGAGCAGTCTTTGTTTGTTTGCAGTGTTTATCAGTCAGTGACACGGTGTGTTTATGTGTATGGTTCCAGTAGGATTTCATGACCCCAATGCCCTCACTCACCCTCCATCTGCACCTCCCTCTCCTCTTTCTTGCACTGCAGAGGGCAACACTACAGCGTGATCCAGTTCTCTTCCCTCAGGATTGATTATATCACCACAAGAGTAGCACTGCAAAGCGGCGGCTGCAAGGTTGCTGGAGCTCAGTTGTAATCATTTCTTTTTTAATCAGGAGGCTCACACTAACGGGCTTAAATGTTTAGATGGATGATGAAATTCATCGCTATGTCAGAAGACTCTTAGGACATGCAATATCTCTCCGGCTAACAGGGAGAGTGAGTAAAATGTTTGGGGTCAGTTACACATCATGTGAATTGCAAATGGAGTGTGACATGTTCCTCGGCTAATTTACGCGGCAGACAGCTGCACTGATTAAAACTGAGTCGCATCTGATCTGTCAGACAGCTCGGACACAGACTGAAAAAGGCTGTTGAAATGTGTCTTGTATGGTGTGTAACTGTCTCCTGAGGACATACACTGGTTTTTTTTTTTTGTTATAATCAATATATTGACCCTTTTGCAAGTCAATGATGGCTAGCTTTTTAATTAGTTTAGACTTTTAGGACATTCGATAGAAATGATAAATAAGCTGGGTTGGTATATTTATTTTAACAAAGCATCTGAACATTGCTTTCTTTAAACTTGCCGTTAACCCCCATCTTTAATTCAGCAAAAAACAGTGAAGCCTTTGGCAGAGTCACAATGAGGCTTTGAGTCTTTTTGGACAATGGCTTATGGACAGACGGATTTCTTCACCAAGTAAATATTAAATGAAATGCTGGTGCCACATAATTATGGCTTAAGTTAAATTGTCTCCAGAAAAGTCTTTCCTAGAGACAGTCTTTCATCATCATTTTCTGAAACTGCCACAGCTTGGATAACTGAGTAATGAAATGAACTGTCAAACAGTGGAGCCACTGCCTAATGCAATTATTTAAAAAAAAAAGGTAAGCTCCATGCTTCTGATCTAATCATTTTTTACATTTTACATCACCAAAGGAAGTGGCCCTGTTTAACTTTCTAAAGTACCAGTCTTTAAGAAAACAGCTTCTTTGTGTAACACTCTCACTGAACCCATTTGTTGAATCTACAGTGCCCTTACTGCAAGATAAATGACCGACTATAAAACACACGCAAATGCATTTAAAAAACTTTGTTAGTTAAAATTCTTCATTCTTGGTTTGCCACAAATATTATGTAGGCTTAATATTTCCTTTCAGAAGTTTATTTCTGAGACTGGACAGGTCTAGAGTTTTTACATAAGCAAATAAACACAGTGGTACAGAGCTCCATCTCTGCTTTCTAAACTGTTTGTTGTAATTATTGTTTTCCAGGAAGAAATTACAGTGACAGTATGACTGTCAATAAACACGCCTTTCAAGCTGTGTGACTTTGAAATCTCTACTCAAAAATTAACTACTGAAAATTGCCAGTGTTTTTGGAAGCTGGCTCTCTTGTTATGCTTTTCTCATTTCCTGCCCTCTGAGAGATTAAAGCAGTGCAGAGATGATGTTTTTGCATTTTGTTAGAGTTTGTCTAGTACTGTATAGTAAGAGCCTCAGAGAACTGAAAGACTGAAGTCCTTGCCACACCACAGGTATGGCTCCCTCTGCTGTGCTACGACACTCGACCAATCCTTTCCAGTCTTGTTCTAACTGCCAACCTCTGTTGGGCCTCTGGGACAATGCTGTAAAGAACGCAAAGTGGATGCTGCTCGCATGTTTTAGTCTATATGTCTATATCGGAGCCCATATGTGTCACATAGTCAGCATCTGTATGTGATTCCCGGTGTAGAGGAGAGTTCTTCATGCAAATTTAAACCCCCCTCGAAAGAAACAGAAAGATCTGCTGCATGATCACTCAGTGCAGACTAACAATTCAAATCTGTTGTCTCCAGTGTGTTGTTCATTATTCGTGATTATATGCTCTGCTTTAAGTTTAACACTGAATGATAAAATTAACATGTGGTTGCATGGTTCTTGCTTTGAATGTCTCTATTGGAGAATAAAATCCTAAGATAAAGAGTTTACTGTCTCCTAGAGATATGGGACTCTGCTGGTTCTGTTCTTAACTGCCAGTAGTGATCACAAATTTACTGAAAGACAGCTTGGTCACATGAATGTTGCAGCCTGCACTGTGGCTCGGCTCACACATGGAGGAGAAACTCCAGCACTGAATAATCTCCATCCACCTCATCAAACAGGCTTGTGGATCTCTGATAACCAGGTCCAATCTGGATCTGCAACCGCATCTGCACTGTGTTTATGCATGCCATGCTCAGTGGGCATTCTCCCACCCACTGCAGGCAGCTGTAGCACTAGCCTAGCCCACATCAGTACGCCGGCACCCCCATGCTGTGCATGGTTCATATTAGCTCCCCTCCCACCTACCCAAGCCCTATGATTCAACGCCTGGTCTGCCTCAGCAGACCGGAGCTCAGCTCAGCTATTGGACGGCTGTGAAAGGGATGACTGGTTGAAACAGAGCCAAGGTAGAGCCTGACAGAGCTGACTTCATGGGTATCTGATGCGAGGTCACCTCCCCTTGTCTTGTGAGTGTGAATCAACTCAGTAAGCTTCCAGCAACAATTCACCTCTCAATATGAACCCCGGATGGGTCTCTCAGGCTTTCTACTGGCTCTACTGGTAATATTTGTGATTGTTTGGGTTGACAAGAGGTGACTTCACAGGTGTCATCTGTGAACTAGAGAAGTACATTTTTACTCTTTGTATTAAGTTGATCAAAATATAATGCAAATATACAGCACAACAATAACATCTGCAAGGCAGCTAATGGCAAACTGTTTTACAGCCATTGGAAATAATAAACTGAGGTGAAAGGTTGGCTCTTTCAACCCACTTGCTTCTTTTAAATCCTCCAACCTCCACATCTTAAGAGATTTTTTTTAAGATGAATTTTTCTTCAATACAAGTAAATCGAGCCAGCAATTTTCTCTTTATTTTCTTTCCATTGGCTAACCAGTCATCAGCATGCATAAGAAAATAATGGTAGGTTTCTTTCTAACATTTGACCTCTGGAAAACAAACAGGCTAATGTGTTGAGCAGGAGCCTCTGTCATTCCAGGTGTCCAGGGGTTAATGCCACACCAGCAGCACTCTTACACATCCAGTGGAGTTTTTGTCATATTTATTTTTCTAGCCAGTGTAAAACCTTCCATGAGAATTATCCTTGATATTACATGCAAAGAGTTTGTCAGCAGTGGCAAAAGCTGCACATAATGGTCCTCCCCAGCTGTGAGCCTATACCAAGGCCAGCAACACGTTTGACATGCAGGCCTTACCCACTATTCTCCATTAACCTTTGCACACATGTGGCTTTCAAAATGAAAAAAAAGAAAAGAAAGAATCACTTTTATATTTTGTCCTTCCACAGGAGGTCTTTAAAAAAAGGAGTTACAAATCAAATACTCTCAGTTTGCCTGTTGGGATCATGGCTCATGTCAAATACTGACTCCATGAATACACACCAGTGGGATTTTAAAAACACCTTAAATTTGTTTTCAAGGTGTTGCAGTCACATTCCTTCTTGATGACCTCGGACCTGCTTATAGACACACAGTAGTACTATACCCAGAATGCTTTTTTAGAGTAGCTACATGTGTGTATCTACCCTACTTTCTCACCTCCGTTAGGTCTTTTTGTCATCATTATAGCAAGAGTTTGTATTTTATTAACCTGCACAGATGATTTAAAAGCTGAAAAATATTATTGCATGTCCGGTCTTGAATCCACCTTCCACTCCATTCAGCTCTATTAGCTCAACCTTTTTTTTCTTTAGCTGTATAATATCTCTTCTCTCTGCTCAGTTTGCCTTTTTTGGAACCCTTCTCTCCTTAAATGGTTAGATGCGTAATCGCTTCCAGATGCAAGGTCCAGATGAAAGACAGACGCTTCAGTTGTAGAGGAAAGTCTAATGAAAGTTTAAAAAAAATGCAGGCCACCTAACTTCCAACAACTGAAGTTTCTCACAACTCTTAAATTGCAAAACTACAAAGAGTGCCTGAATATATGATCAAGTATTAGGAGACTTACAGCTCAGATATTTATTTATTTAAACTATACATTTCTTTTGTCGCAAGATTCTGTCTTTATATATGAAAAAGCAAACATTTACACATTCATACTATCTGTAGACCAACTAACAGTTGGTTGTTTGCAGGTTAATTCGGGAAAATTATGATAATGAATGATAAACTGTGATTTGATTAGGCAGGTTTAAAACACCACTGTTTTGGAAACTTTAACTGGAACGCTACTTAACAGGTGAAATTTGGCACTACACAGTGAAATTTTCTTGCCAAATTCTTTGTGCTGCTATCTTAATGTATTTAGTGATAGTGAAAATGATGACAAAAATTCTCAAAAGCAACAACTTTAATGAACAAGCCTTGTTTTTGTGAAGGGGACCCTCCAGAAAACATCTCTGACAACTAACAGATAGTTAGGGGTCTGACTGGATGTTTTTAAATTGTGTGTTATATCACATTTAATTAACCAACACACTGACCTTCTACCTGCTTCCAATACAAAAAGCTGTGTCGTAGTTATAGTGAGTGATGTATGACAGGAAAGAGGCAGAAACCTTATCCTGTCCTGTGTCTGCACTCTAGCACTGGGTGTCATTATATCCCTGTCTGCTATATTACCTCTCCTCTGTTCCTGTGCCAGATATGTGGACCTTATAGCACACTAACCTGTTGCCCTTAACCCAGGTCCTCCACATTTATGTCAGTGCATTGCAAAGAAAGATAAAAAGATTTGGTTCGTGGAACCATTGTTGATTGGAAATCATTACTTCTTTGTCTTCTGTTGTCAGAAAGGAGTTTCTTTTATGCCCTGGAACAGCTGAGTTCAAGTCCAAGAACAAGGACAGTAGAAACTGCTGGGGAAAAGATTTGAAAAAAGAATGCTGTGTTCCTGCTTTAGACCAGTCGAACAAAAGTAGCAGTTTCTCTATAGGCAGCCAAACGTTACTTCGACTGGACAACCAAACTGTGTCAAGGCTATATAAGTCTGGAAAGTGTAGAATCTAATCTGTTGTCATGTTTACCCTTCACCATGTGTGATGGATATTACTAGTGGTCATCTACAGTTCTTGTCTGGTCCAATCATTACTCCTGCAAGGACAGTTGGAATCCATTTTCATGATAAAAGCACAGTTCTCAATGATGTGATTTGGCAACAGGCACATAACATGATATTTTTTTTGTAAAATCAGTGTGATTAAGATGGTTAGTGACCTTGACAGTTATGCCTTGTTTCACAGGAATACCTAAATACAGCAGACGTGCTATAATGCACATCTGGACAGAGAAAGCACTTGACAAATCTGGAATACATTGCAAGTCATGCAGGGATAGAGAAGGAGGTTTTGTAAATTTGAATTGGTAATAATGAATGAAACTCCACATAAACTCATACACACATAAACTGTTGTTCTGTAATAATAAAGGATATGTGGCCGTGCCAATGCCAGTGCATTGTTGCTGAGGAGAAGGGAAATTGAGAGCTGCTGTAAAATATTAATTCAAAAGAGTTGTGCTTCAATAGATTTATTTGAGTGTTTCGTTTGAATGGAGCAAAAAGACCTCCTCCCGAACAAAAGAATTTTCCCTTCAAAAGCTGTGTGGTTTAAGCATGGCAGTGTTGTGTATTAATCCATCTACCCCAACTGTGGCTTTTTGTCTCGCTCTCTGTTCAGGTCAACATTTTGCTTATTACAAAATTGGCAAATTATGAGGTATCTTGTGGTCTGTTAAATTCATTGTGGATGTTAATGGTCCCCAGGGGGTAAAACCTGATGTTTCTAATGAGCGTCCCTGCTGCGTCACCACAAAAACCAAACGTCGGTACACAAGAAATCTATGAACTGTTGTTTTAAACTTTAGTTTTCAACATTCCTGAAATGTGCCTGGGTCCAGAGCTTCACCACTCAACCAAGCTGACTTATCTGTCTGGCATCATGACATGAAACAACAGTTTCCTGGTTGAAGAAGTGATTCATCAAAAATAAGCAGCGCAATAGAACCAACAATTAGTCATCCAGTGCTGTGGGCAGGAGTAATATTGTTAAGTGTTTTCAAGCTGTTCACTGGAATCAAGGAGGAGAATTAGATATGACCACCTTGATGAACACTTGTATTCTCAGTATTGCCCAAAATTGTAGCTTGTTTTTACTTTGCTCCGCTCCACTCCTAAAACTTCAGCAAAACCAGTATATTAGCATGGATATGCATCAGTGTTTACTGAAAATGACTTTGGATTCAGGTGAATACGTTGGTTTCTGGTGGTTAGTTAGGGAAAATCAAATGCCTTCCCCCATGGAAATCGGTTAGAATAGAGGTCATGTCAGACTGAGGAGTGTAATGAGTTGATAATTCTGTCTGATATCAAGCAAACCTGAAACTGGAGGAAAACACGGGACAGCAGATCCCCTTTCAAAACAAACAAAACGAAAATTCTCAAGACCTTCTTCATACATCATGTTCGTGCAATGTTCCTTTAACAGTGCAGTATATCACCGCATAGTTTTTCAGCCTGATAGTAGGGCCTTCGGGACTCCACAGTTTGTGCTCTGGCTTTCTCATACCTTGTAGACCAGCTCTGTGTACACATGTCGACTGGCTGCAGAACACAGCAAGGCGGCTGGGATGATACTTCAACATGTTTCAGCCTCAACATCTTTTGAAATTTCATTACTTTTTATCACACTTACACAGAGCAGCCAGACATCACAGGCCACAGTTTGGCAGTATTTAATGTCACCACTTCGTAGACCTTACACATGTCTCAAACTATGCTGTGAAGATTTCAGCTTTTTGTCTCCTGAGTAACCACCCAAATCTTTCACATATGGTTGGTCCGTGTCCAGACAATACTGTCTGTGCGGCTAATGTTTGGGAGTTTTGATATATTCGTCAACAATGTGTGGGCCTCTTCCTTCCACTGGGCCGGTGTGGTCTCTGTCTGGGTCTTTGGTGTGGTGGTGGACATGTTACAAAGTCTCTGACCTGCCTATCTGCTACTTTAGCGAGTAGTGAAAGAGGCCTTTAGGAGGTCTCCACCTCGTTTTCCTCGTCTCTGCTCTCCTCAGAAGTGATGCCAGGACAATAGAGAGAGAGCAGTTTGCACGGCTTCACACCAGCTGTGAAAGCTCAAAGTATTCTCAGTCCAGATTTCTACAACTCGCCCACTCGTTTGATTTCTTTGAGCCTACGCTTTCCTCTTTGCCTCTACTGTCTTTTAATGATCTGCATGTCACTTCATCAATCTGTCTCTGCAACTGTCAATAATATTATGTTATGATAGTGGTTATTTAGAATTATTGAATCAATATTTGTAAAGTAGCCACTTTTAGGTAAAAAAGGCTCTAAATCTCCTTCAAGTTGACAAAATTGTGCCATCACTACAGTTAAAGCTACCCATCATTATCATGGCAGCTAAATTTTTCAGTTCCTTTACCGTTTATAAATCTCCACCAGTCATTAAACAAGGTCCCCTTTATTCTGGAACCCAAGGGATAAAAACATGTTCCTGTTCAACATCCACACTGGCCTCTGTAATTTAATCACGTCTTTAAACCCACATCAGCTGTCTGGCCAGTATATGGAAGTAACAGCACTTTCCAACTAAGATGAAAGCAAGTTCAGCTGCAAATTTGAGCTTTAAAGATTTAAATAATTCTTTATGCCACAAAGTTGCATTTTGTTTGATTTGGGCCAGTCACAGTAGCCACTGCTGCACATCCATCTGTGCTTGGTTTGTTTGCGAAGAAAATACATAAAATGTTTTGATTTTGATGTCGTCAGAGTCCAGAATTAACTCGGTCTTGCTCTTTTGCTCCTCAGGCATCGTGAGACTGTAATGAGCAATCACTTCATCCCCGGTGTTTGTACATTTGTGTCTCTGCTTACGCATCTAAGGTACACTCATAGGACGTGTGCACGCAGAGTTTGATTGATGTGTGTGATAATTTCCCAGTTGGCAAACATTTATGTGCGCACTCCGTCATTTGTGGCCTGTTTGGATTGGCCGAGGTGCGGCCCTGATTGGCTGGTTTCACTGAGGACTACGTGAGATGGATTTGTTTGACTGGGCACGGTAAAATACGAGGAGCATGATTAGAAACTACATCGCCTTCGTTTCACCCCTTGTTGAGCTCAATGGTTTCAGCTTTGCAGCGTTCATCTACTCACAGGTTTATGCACTGCTTCTTTCCACAGCGGGGATTTTTCACATGGCTGCACAATGAAGGTGTAGCAAGGGGCAGTAGCTCGGGCAAATAAGGTCACACTGACGGAAAGAGCAAGAACTAAAAAGTCACAAAGCTCAATCGTTTACAGTAATTCTAACGGACCTTTTGGGAAAATCACATCTGAAAATAGAAACACCTTGTCCTTTTGCCACTGTAGCGTTTTCCCAGACCACAGGGTGAGAACATTAGATGTGCCAGAACACTGTGGAGCATCCAAAATCCTCAGGATCATTATTCCACTTAGACATATTATACATAAACATACAGAGACATGTTCCCTTGATTGGACAGTCAGCCAGTCAGTCAGTCTCCTTTGGAAGGCTCCTGGAATCTGATGGGAGAACCACGAAGTGCCCCAGTTATCTTTGGATTTCCCCAGCTTGTTTTACTAAGGACTCAGCCAAACGTTGCCTTTCCCCTGCTGATAAGACAGCTCCCATCATGCCTCACTCAAACACATGAAGTGTAGGGAGAATACTGCTGGCTGCTGCTGATGATCTAAGATTACTCTTGCTTTTGAACTTTTAATCCAATAAAAATAGAGTTTTCGTAATACCTATACACTGCAGAGGAAAGACTAAAAAGTCAGTGGGAAACCGAAACAGAGGCCCCTCATATCCATGTCAAGATGGATACGACAAAGTGGTGAGTGTTATTTTTCTACCCCCTACTGGGCAGAGAATTCCTACATACACTATGTCTGGCATCTTAAATTACTTCTCTGGTTACCATTATTTAAAAATTTCCAGCATGCATATGTAGATGAGGTTATGACCTTAATCCACACTCGTGCATGTTAGTATAAGTGTTAATGAAAACACTAAAAATTAAACAAAAACCCTGTGAAAAGGACATAAACAAGTGTTTGTCTATTTAAAGTATTGAGATGGATGACTCCTTGCTGTGAGAGAATTCTAAAGTGCAGCATTGTGCAACATCCCAGGCAAACTTCAGTTCATCACCATATTCAAGGACTTCGTGAGAAACTCGTCTCACCCACTGAGATTTACGCTCACGGTGTAATTGATTTATCCAAAAAATGTTCTTCAATCCAACTTTTATGGCAGGAATATTGGTGCCAGACGCCACATTTTGTTAGGTTGTCCTCATCTGTCGGGGGTTTATGGTTTGTGGTTTGGCTAATTGTTCTGCTCATTTTTCATTTGCATATTGCCTCCTGTGTCATTTCATACGGGTGCTTGGCAAATTGTAATCTCCTGGACAGACAGGCCTCCATGTTCCAGTAGGATGACACTAATATGCTGCTATTAACCTTTACCGTACGTAAGAGATCTCCGCAATCTCTGTAGATTCCAAAATACACTGATTGCTTCAGGCCTTCTGCTCGTGGTTTATGGAAATGTGATTATGTGGTTTATTATCTTACAGTTTATTCCCAAAAACAATCATACACTTAACTCATGGAACATATTGTTTTCAAATCACGCATGGCTCCAAATATCTTCCCCACTTTATGCACACTCGAAGCGCTGAGTGAAGTGTAATTGTTACAGCGCTGGATCCTCCTCATGTAAATTAATTTCATCTCTCAAGTCACTGTCTCTCCTGAACTCGTTATTAACAGAAAAGCTCAGTATCTCTGTAGCACACACTGTACCACTGTGCTTAAATTCAAAGGGCGCCCTCAATTCATTGCGAATTTTGTGTTCAGTCTGAAGAGAACAGAGTGAAAAGAGCTTCAACTCCCACCTCACCAAAAGTAACTTTACATTTTTTTCCCGCTTTTCTTTCTTTTTTCTCTGCCAAGGTGAGAACCAAGGCATGGTTTCAGTGTAGTTAGCTGCCTGCTTGTTTGTTTGTTTGTCTGCAAGATTATGCAAATATAACCAAGCCAAATTTGTGAAAGTTGGTGGAAAGGTGGAGTATGGGAAAACGAAGAACCCATTAAATTTTGTTTAATTTACATGATAGGACATTGGAGCTGGTGGAGTATTATGTTCTTTGAATGCCCTCCTAGTTTAATATTTTTTCCATTTTCAAGTTTATATACCATACATGAATTTTTAGGCCTTCTGCATGCGATGTTTATGCACCGTAAGTGGATGTATTTTGAAATACATTTTTATGGTTTGTGGCTAAAATCGAAAGCAACATGGAGTCTGCTCAAAAGGCTTGTACATTCAATACCACAAATAGGTCAGTCACAAAAGAAGAAATGTGTTCCAACAAATGTTAGGACATATTGCTGCATATCTACGGGCTTTTTCATTAATTTTGTTTTTATGTTTTTCACAAGACTCAGGTATTCATGCTAAAAATGCTCCTTCAGCTTTCCCCCCAGCTGACGCTCATCATACAACTGTGGATAAAACAAACGTATAAAGCCGTGGGGTTGTTATAAATAACTCGCCCTCCTGCAAAATGATAAAGTATTACAGTAAGCTGTAGTCTCAGTACGTTAAAAGTTGGAATAGCTTTCTTGTATTGCTCTTGGTTTCCCCTTTCCTCGTGTGGTTTATTATTCTTCTCCTTGGCTTGCATCTCTGCCAGCTTTACAACTCTCTCACTCCTACACACCACTCACCCTCTGTTAGGAGTTACAGTGCGGAGTGTGGGGCATGCTCTGTGATGAGTCCCCCGTCTGCCATCTGCTCAGAAAAGAGATGGAGGCTTACTGCAGCCAAAGCTTCATCACCTCGAATGAGTGATTTCCATCGACTCTCAGTCATACCAATGCCATCCTCCAAAAAAAAGTCAGCATTTGATGATAAGCATGGTTTGCTTTATTTTTCTTGGCAATGTTCCTGATGACTGCTCCGTTTTACACAGAGGAGGTTCCCTGCTGTTGACTGTTGGAGCTCCAGAGCATGATTCGAGTTTCTATTTTCTTCCAATTAGTGTTTTGCTTAAAAAGATCCATTTATACAACATGGAAGAATGGAGAAATCTAATCAACTTGTGAGGTTTAACCCTACCGTAATCTGCGATCTGGAGCCAACACTTGCAAACAATTATGCTGCTGGTACCCAGGGGCCCGATCTGATTGGTCTGTTTGCTTTCTGCTGTCTTGGGAGATCCTACAGTAATTGAGTCGGCTCCTTGGCTGATGGCCTCTGAGCCGCTTTTATAGCTCCAGTGGTTCTAGTCCTCTCTGGATGTGCAGCATTATTAAAAGCAGACCGCAAGCGGGACATTGCATTAGGGTATTATACGCTGCACTGAAGCGTACTGTGTGGTATCCCACTGTTGCCCAGCCATCCCTGTCACTGTCCTTTGCAGACAGACACCACTCCTGAAGCAGGCAGTTTTTCCTGCTGGCAGTCCTCCCAGAGCCTGTAGAAGTCATCCTCCTTCCTGCCACCCCCCTTCATTCCCTCAGAGGCCCTTTCCGCCAAAGGGCCTGTTTGGCTCATGTTCTGGCTCAGATAAACAACAAAGAACGGGTCCAAAGATGCTTTCAAAGGCACCTGGTATGGTGCTCTTGTTTCAGTTTGTGGATTGCCATCACTCTTACATCAATTTAATAGAAGTTAGATTTGATCTGCTGTGGCTTTAGAGCAATATCGCTAAGTACGGAAACTGCTAAGTTTATCCAGTAAGATATTTCCCTTCCAACTTAATAAATTTTAATTGGAATGCGCAATGTTGGAATGTTTAACCAATAGCATGTTTTCCTCTCTGCAGGTGACTGCGACAGATGCAGACGGCGGCTCCTTTGGCTCAATTACCTACTCCCTTGGCTCTGGCATTAACAGCGCTGTTCCCTCTCAGTTCACGATTGGCAAGGAGACGGGCCAGATCTGCACTAGTGCTGTACTAGACAGAGATCAAGGGCCAGCCAGCTTCGACTTTACTGTTACTGCAGTGGATGGGGTAAGCCTTTGCCTTTTGAAATCATGCTTAATATGAATCCATTGAGCCACAGTGTAATCCTATAAACACAGCAGCCATGCTTTTTTACAGACAGGGAGCAAAGACATGGCCAACTGTGCAAAAAACTTTGAATAGCTCTCCATGGTAGGTAGACATGCTCAGAAGTTAGTGTTGCACAATGGTCTCTTAATGCCAAAAAATACTTAAGAATAAAAGGTTAAAAATGAAAGAAAATTACTGCGGGCATGTTAAAGCAATCAGATGGAGAAATACCTCAACTGTCAGGCAGTAATATTTTAACAAGTTGGACTGCCGCCTCCCTCCTTTTTGCCACCTGGTCCAAATGAAAAGCCTGCACTGTATTTTCTGCAGAGGAAAAGCCTATGAAACAGCCTTGGGTTGCAGCGAGCCCTCTCACCCTCCATGGGTCATGACATATTGCTCCTTCCCAAGGGAAACTATCAATCTGTGTCCCTGCACGAACCTGCTGGGACTATATTTTAGGGGCTACGCCGTATATCGAAATTTTAACTGGGTTTACTGCTGGTTTTTACTTCCACCATTAATGTGGTGTACGTGCACCATTAATGTGGCCTAAACCCTGCTTTCAGGTGTGTTTTTTCTGGTCATGATTTAATGTATATGAAGGTATAACAAAAGAGCTTTTTGTTTCCTCTGCAGGGTGGACTGAGCTCAGTAGCCTATGTAAAGGTAGATCTGGTCGACATTAATGATAACAGACCCGCTTTCTACCCGCTCAGCTATGCTGTTAGTTTGAGCACACAGAGTGCTCCTGGGACATCTGTTGTCAGAGTGACAGCCTATGACCCGGACTCAGGCGAGAATGGCAGAATTACATACAGAACAATACCTGGAGGGGCCTCCCCATACTTTACTCTCAACAAAGACACAGGTTGGTGCAAGACTTTTTCACTTTATGGTATTTTATAAAAATGATTTAGAATAACATTTTTAGAATAATTTATAATGTTGTGTGATATTAATATATCCTGTTTATAAATTGTCCTTTAACCTTTTTGTAGGTGTGATCTCCCTTTCTCGGTCTGTCTATGGGAAGGCCAACTCTGTGATTCCCATGGTTATCTCTGCTCAGGATGGTGGTGGTCTGGTTGCCCCTGTCAATGCCAGAGTTAACATCAGTGTGGTGGCAGGGCTGGTGGCGCCGCCTGTATTCGAACAGACTCAGTACTACTTCATGGTATCAGAGGATGTCCTGCGGGGAACAGTTGTAGGCACTGTCCAGGCCAGCATTAAAATAGGTGGGGATTACAGACACATGCCCTTTCTTTTTACTTGTCACTCATTCACTCATTCACTCACCAAATCAGCCCATATTGAACCGCTCAGTAGACATACTCGATTATGCCTAAAAAATGTATCCTTCTTATCTCACCCTCAGCAAATATACATGTCTAAATCTTAAATTAGATCAAATAAAATTCCATTAAAATTGAAAAGTTCCACCTATGGAGTGTACTTAAGCTTTTAGTTGATTACAAGTTTTAATATATTTCCCTTTTTGCAGGCACCTCTAGAGATATTTCCTACACCATCAGCTCTGGGGACCCTGCAGGCTACTTTACAGTGGATCCTGATACTGGGGCCCTGAGGACCAGTCTGCCCCTGGATCACGAAGCCCAGCCAGCTCTCGATTTGGAGGTGCAGGCCCGCAGTGGCAATCCCCCTGCCTTTGGCCAGACTCGTGTCCACATTACCATCGCAGACATCAACGATAACCCTCCTGTTTTTCTGCCCTCATCTTCAGAGTCCCTTCTGCTGCCAGAACATACAGAAATGGGCACAGTGATCTATCGGGTCCAAGCTGAGGATAGAGACTCAGGAGTTAATGGACAACTCTCCTTTGACCTTTCTTCTCCGAGTGGTAGTCAGAGGATTTTCAGTATAGAGCGTAGCAGTGGAGAGATTCGATTAGTGGGGAGCCTCAGCTATGAAAATATGCCCCGTTATGACCTCCAGGTGATTGCCAAAGATAGCGGAGTACCCCAACTTAGCGCCACCTTCATGCTTGTGGTTCATGTCCAGGCAGAGAACGACCAGGGACCTGTGTTTGATACCCTCACTTACCGTGTCGAACTAAAAGAAGGAACTCCCATAGGCACACGCTTCCTGCAAGTCCGGGCTTTGAACAGAGAAACCCCTGGCTCAGGTCACTTCAGTCCCTTGGCGTATTACCTGCGTCCAGACGGAGATGCAGCAGGGTTTGGCATTGCTGCAGAGAGTGGCTGGTTGTTTGTGAAGAGTTCCCTGGACAGGGAAGTCAAGGACATGTATCTTCTAACGGTTCTGGCCAGTGCAGGTCATGGACAGCTAAAGAAGACAGGCAGTGCTACAGTGCGCATATCAGTGACCGATGAGAATGACAACTCTCCTCGGCTCACACAGGAGAGGGTCTTCCTGGCTGTGAAAGAGAACTTGCCTCCAGGAACAGGCTTTGGTCATGTGTTGGCCTCAGACCGAGACAGTGGCCCCAACGGACGCCTCGGCTACCGTTTCCTGCACCCAGAACGCCACTTCCAGATAAACACCCACACAGGTTGATTGAAAATTATATTTACTGACATTAGTGACAGTTAGATGAGTGTTAAAATAACAATGTGGATTTCTTAGGTTTATGTGACCAGACACCCAATTAAAATCTGTGTATACATAAAAAAAAAAGCAAAAAAATAAAGATGTCCTCAGACATTTTCGAGAGATGCTTAAAGAACAGAGCAGGCATGAAAGAAGCTGACTGTAATGTCATTTTTAATAAGGCTGCAGTTGACAGAAGAGAAAAAAAGGCAACACTGCTGATGTTAATTGTCAAAACTTGGATGTCTTCAGGATACTGTGAAATATCTGCCTTTACAGCTACTGAAACATGCCTGACCCAAAATTCTAAATGGGATCTATTGTATCTATATTTGTCTGTAGATTGAGTTAAAACTAAACAGAAGTATCCAAACAAGCAATCCCTTCTTCCATGAGTCAAAACTCTAAGATGTGGAAAAACCAGCAGAGATTTCACTTGAAACATTTTTTCTGTGTCATGGAAAGTTGAAATTACTTGTGGAAAAAAACACACAGTCAATGTTTAGTCAATTCACAGAGTCGTCTCTAAAAGATGAGAGACTACAGCTGCCCCTTCCCCACTGTCATAAATTAGTCAGATGATGGTGACAGCAGCACTAAGCATCTTGCTGGGATCTAATTGGCCTGCTGAGCCTGTTAGTCTATGGGTGGAGACTCCAGCTCTGTTTTGCGATCAGTTTCTGGCTGAGTGAGAGTCTCTACAGCATCTGCCAACCTTCCAAAATTTTGTGTGTGTGTGTGTGTGTGCACTTTGCACACACTGCATGTCTATTACTTGTGTGTCATTGATCAAAGTCTCCTGGCTCTTAAGTCTCTCATCATTATTCCAGTGGACTTGTGCCTCTGCATAAAATCCCTCTCATCCATCTCCTTCTCTCCCTCAGGTGAGATCAGTACTAGGATGACTCTAGACAGAGAGCAGCAGTCAAGTTACCAGCTGGTTGTGGTGGTACAAGATGGAGGCTCACCCACTCGTAGTGCCACAGGCACAGCTTTCATCACTGTTCTGGACGACAACGACAATGACCCTGTTATTAGCCACTGTCAGTCAGGCAAAAACATCATTATACAGGTGATATTATGAGACCAAAAACAGAGCTTGGAAGAAAATTAAATGTTTTCATGTCTGTAGTGACAACTGTTTGGTTTTTTTAACCCATAGGTGACAGAAGGCCAGTCTTCCGGTGCTGTGCTGGGCACACTACAAGCCAAAGACCCTGATGAAGGGGAGAATGGCACCATTATATATTCACTGTCAGGTAAATTCCACACAAGCAGTAAAGAAGGTACTCATCTGTAAAAGAATATATAATTGACATATTTATTGTATGTACGTAAATGAGTTACATTTAGTGGTTCAACGATGTTACAGTACTGAGTGAGGTTAGGGAACAATGCATATGAGGACACCTGAAGAAAGGTTTTTTTTTCCACCATGTAACTTTTTTATGGCTTTTACTGCTTTATTCTTACTTTACTATTCAAATTGTTCTTGTTGAGTGTTTTACATTGTTATTTTTACATAAGGCACTAAGTAACAGCATTTACAAAGTACTCTATAACTAACATAGATAATTATTGATGTCTGTGGATGTAAATAAAATAAACAAAGGGCACTATAGCTGAGTTAATTAGTCACATCTATCACATATGTCTGAAAATAGCTTCAATGTTATCTTTTGGGTTTGTGTATTTAAATTTAGCCCTCCTATTCAGTAAGCTCCAGTTAAAGTTTGGACTCTCTGTGTCTCCCAGGTCCCAGGGCTGAGCGTTTCTCTTTGAACACAAACACTGGCGAGCTGCGTTCATCATCCCCTCTGAGCCACTCGGAGCGGGCCGAGTACTCTCTGACGGTGACAGCCACTGACAGAGGACTGCCCCCTCGCAGCACCTCCTGCTCCCTCACTATTCAGGTCAGACTTCCACTGGAACCCAGCCAGCACAAACACCCTCACCACTCACCTATTTAATATCAAAGAATAGACTTCAGGGCTGAGAGGATCCATGTCTCTGGGCCCCTCAGACTAGCTGCAGACATATCAGCCTCACTTCTGACAAGGTCCCCTCCCATC
>OMNN01013274.1:2991-15711 GCA_900302755.1 Chromis chromis
TGGTGGACGCGACGCTGCGGTGCGCTGCAGCTGCCGCATGTAAACAAGTTTTAACTGCTGCTTTAACTAAAGAAACGAGCGACTTCACCGAAAGAACTAACAGAAACTCTCATTAGCCGCTTCTTATATAAAAAAAATAATCAGTTCTAAGAGACCAGAAGTGGCGGTTTAGAAATTGGGAACCACCTCTCCCGTCACTCTCTCTCTCTCGTAGGCGTGTTCAAGACAATGCGGTACAGTGTTATTTAGTGGTGACACACTTGTGAAACACCTGACCGCTCACAACAGCCCTTCAGTCTTTTACCAAGGTGAGAGCAACATCTTCTTTCTTGACACTGTAATATAATACTTGCTTGGCAAACAAGTCCTGTAAGTTAACTATAGAAGCGAAACATTTAAAAAACAAATTTTAACATAACTTTGCAACAGTTTAATGTTTGTGCGGTTGTCAAATGTTGTAAAATGTCCACCGTTTATTCTGAGCAGCTGAGATTTTAAGACAAAGGGTGTTTTTTTTCAAATGCAGGTTAAACGAAACTGAAAGTGAGTTATTTTATTGTATATAAACCGGTTTGACTTGTCTATTCATTATTAAATGAAGAAAAATAGGAACAAACCATTAAAGGAAGTATTGCACTATCAGGAAATGAACCAAAACTGTATGGAGTCTCAGAATTTTGCTTTACAGTTGTTCCAGTAATAGTAAAACTGGTTTTAGATGACCAGGTATGTGGTATTAGTTTTCTCAGAGATCAACAAAGCTAATTCTGACAGGTAGAAATATCTCAGCTTATGTAGTATAATGTCTGTGCCCTTTTAAAATCAAGAGTTTCTGCAGGATTTAGTGTAGAAGTGTCGAAGGGGGATTTCTCATGCGCGTGTTTCAGTTTCCTTTTATAACTGTGTGTGTGTGTGTGTGTTTGTGTGTTTCTTTTTGCTGCAGATGTTCAGGTGGGTTGTGATCTCTTGGGCTCTCTTGGCCCTGGTTGGTGCAGATGAGTGTCCAGATGGAGGCCGATGTGAGGACGGTCAAACCTGCTGCAATGACCCGACCAGCGGATATGAATGCTGCCCATTCGATCAGGTACATAGCATCTAAGTAATTTCCCAGAGCCTTAATTCCTGGCTACCTTTGAAAGCTGTCCTACTTTTGGTATCAGTGATTTACTTTTGAGATAATGGACAGCTTCCTTTTCATTGTCATTGCACCATAAATTGGCGATAAATCCTAGTTTAACTCTGAAATGTCTCAGAAGTATTCACAAATTTACTAAAACTATTTTATGCTGTGTGAATTTACAACATATGGTTGTATACTCTCCACCTGCTTGATCCAACACATGACAGATTCTTAGATTATGTATGATGTGAATGTGTAATTTTTACACTGTTTGTCTTAGTTTAATACTGCTTGATGATTTTGTTAGATTCCGTTCCACTTTCAGCTAAATCAAGTTATGGAGATTAAATACAGCTCAACTAATTAGCCTGCTAAAAAGGTAGCTAGTGTTATCCTAGCATTGTAGCCTAGTGGCAGCAACTACCTCCACGTGGAATTCACTTGACCTTTATTCACTCATTTAAATTTAGAGAAGTGCAAATGAATGTATTAATTTCTTTTTTGTAACTGTTATTATCAAAAATAGAAGAGGTAGATGGAAAGCTGAGAGAACATATGGGGGAGTGGTGGCGCAACAGGTTAAGCCCCTGACTACTGATCAGAAGGACAGGGGATCGAACCCCACTGCGGCCACTGTTGGGCCCCTGAGCAAGGCCCTTAACACCTGACTGCTCCCTGGGCGCTGTAAAAAAAAAGTGGCAGCCCACTGCTCCTAGTATGTATAGTAGGATGGGTAAAATGCAGATTAATAAAGGATAAATTATTATTTTATTTTGTTTACAGAGACATGTAATTGATTTTCTGTTGTAAATTGACTGTGAATGTTCTCATTCATCCAGGTCATAGTCATTCTGGGCAATTCAATCGAAGGCAACTGGACTCAGTAGTATGTCTGTGAAGACTTTCGCCTCTCATGAGTGGCTTCATCAGTTCATGCGTGTCAGGAGTCTAGTCTCGATTGAATTGACCAGAAAGTTGTAAATTAAGTAATTACATCCTAACCTATCGCAGTGTTAAACTCCAGCAGTGTCATAATCCCTCAGCTTCAGGAGATTAATTGTGTCCTTGTCTGTAACGTAGTTAAATGTACATATGAGATAACCATTCTCTTGTACTCTAAAAAAGAAATAAGTTAAACATTACAGTGGTGCTATTCATCCTTAATGGTGTTTTACCACTTTACGAGCCAGATAAAAGCTCCATCCCCATTCAGACGCTGTGATAGTCGACTTAAAACTTTGGTAGTCAAAGTGTTTCTACTACTGCTGTCTCCACAGGCTGAGTGCTGTGAGGATCACGTCCACTGCTGTCCTGCTGACACAGTCTGTGAAACAGCCACGTCCAGCTGTGTGAACACTACTGTGTCTATCCCCTGGGTGGAAAGAGCCTCTGCTGATCAACCCAGGCTCTCCAAAGTAAGAAAAACACACAGCAGGCGTTGTCTTTCATTAACACACATTAAATATTTAAATTGATTACCTGCAGTGATGTTTACCCTCTTCTAAACTCACAGTCCTTCAGGATGATCAAGTCTTACGTGGGGGAAGATGACGACAACATCTGTCCCGATCAGTCACGGTGTCCAGCTGAGTTTTCCTGTCTGAAGGCTTTGACAAGGTTTGGCTGCTGCCCGCTAGCTCAGGTAATCTAACAGATAAGAATTCACATGTAAGTTTTAATTCATAGTGCTAATGTTAAGTTTAAAAGAGTTATTGGACACACAGATCCTTTATTTTTAGAGGATTTCTTTGAGGGAATTGCTGTAAGGTCTTTCTATTTTTACTTGAATTTTATTGCTTTTTATACTACGTTTGTATAAGTGATTACTGCTATTGTAGGAAATTCAATATAAAAGGTGCTGTTGTCTCTTCAGTCAAACAACAGGTGACAATTTGCTGTTGTAAATCAATCTACTGGATCGTTTTACAGCACGTAAACCAGTTAGGATTGAGCTTCATGTTAGTGTTTATTTATGAATGGTAATGATTTTATTGTTTTTCATCTTCCACAGGGAGTCTCCTGCTCTGATGGAAAACACTGCTGTCCTGAGGGCCACCAGTGCAGCGATGACAGCCGCTCCTGCGTCAAAAAAGGTTTAACTCTCATATTTACTTCAATATTAAGCTCCTTTATTATTGTCCCTGATTAATTTTTTAACTTCAATGTTCCTGTCGCATCACCACAGACACTGTAACTACAGTTATGTGCAAGGACGGAGTGTCAGAGTGTCCAGATGAAACCACCTGCTGTGAAACTCCAGAAGGCAAGTGGGCATGCTGCCCAATACCAAAGGTACACAATGGATAATCTTTATTGTTTTATCATAGCCAGCATATCAATAAATGTTACTCCAGAACATAAGTGAGATTAAGAGGGAGGAAAAAGTCAAATGATGGATTTGCATGTCCTGCCTTGATGTCCAGCTATCGTGACGTTTGCGGTGTCTTATCCTGCGAGGTGATGTGACTCCATTCTCTTTACAGGCCGTGTGCTGCAGTGATAAGATACACTGCTGCCCTGAAGGAACCACATGTGATGTCGAACACTCCAAATGTCTTTCCTTATCTACCAATAAAGTGCTGCCGATGTGGGCCAAGCTGCCTGCCAGGATGAGGGCAGACTGGGAGAACCTGAAAGGTCAGATGTTCTGTGTTGTTCTGAAAACCCCGACTTACTTCCTTGTTCCTGTTAATTGTTTCTAAATCTATGAGTGTGTTTTTGTTGCCTGATCCCTGCGTTTTTTTACTTTCAGTGGTTGAACAAGTGACTGCTGGAACAGTCGATAATGTTGGAGCAGAAAAAGTCCCTGAAGTCACCACAGCCAATGAACTTCCTCCTTCTGAAGCGGAAGTGTCTACGCAAGCTGTTACTAAGGCAGCTGCAGGTGAGATCACAAGGCATGCTTTAAATCATCAGGACAACTAAATACAATTACATAATGTATGATAAGATGCACATAACTCATTTGTTTTCAGGCATCACAAAGTAGTTTCTGATGGTTTAAGATGTTCCCGCTGACCCCCAAAACCCACTGGTGGGATTGAAAAGCATGTTGTCTTTAAAAGTTTGGCAAAATGATCCCATCTTATCAGAGCCAGCAACAGTAAAAACAGAAAGAATCATTGGATTTTTAACTTTACAACAGTTTTTGAGTGAATCATGTGTGACTGGCTGTTCTGTCACAACAGTTATCGAAATCAGAGCTTAAAATCATGATGTTTCTTCAAAAGCACTTTATTCTACATGTCTTATTTATAAATTAACCAATAATTAACTGTTTCCTCTAACCGGATTCCATCAAAAACATAACATTTTCTGCTCCTCGATGCAACCATGAAGCCATTACTGACTCAGCTGTAACCAACAGTCATGTAGCAAAAATTCTGCTATTTTTTTGCTGAACTGCAGGCAGTGTTTACCCAGAGCAGATAGGAGACAAGTTTGAAAAAATGTAAGTGCCTGTAATATGTCGAGTCACTTTGTTTTTTCCAGTATTGTTAACAACTGTGTATCATGGTTGTGTTGTTTCCATAGAGGTGCAGGAAGCAGAAGTTTTGATTGAACAACATTAACAATAACTGCATTCCAGTTAAAATCAGTGCATGTATGACTTACTGACCCAGTCAAGGTTATATGTGACAGAATTTCCTGATATGATGAGACAAAAACTGATCTTGCAGTTTAGGTCTGTCAAGGCTAAAATGATATGCAGCTGAATTGTTCCCAGTAGGTTTCCGTGACCAGTGACGGCTTTGTAATGGTCATGTGAACAGTAAATCATATGTTAGTAATCTGCTGGCAACAGGTTTAAAGAAGTGGTTCAAAAGCATCAGTGTGGCTGAAAATCAGCTTTCTAGTGTTACAGTTCTGGTCAGCCCAGGTTTAAATCGTGATGTAAGACTGAAGCTAGCCTGTTTGATTTTCTTGTAAACAAACAAAAGTGAACCTTTTTTCCACTGAAATTTATTGTGTATACCCTCAAGAAGCACTATGCAACACCGCTTTTACGCATCGTTGTGCTCTGGAGTGAATATCAAATATTTGCAGAGTCTTTCCTCTAAGATGTGATTGTTTCTTCATCACACTTGATAATAAACTGAATATCTTGAATTTTTAACCGACTTAAGATGTCACCTTGGTTTCTTATGAATTACAACAGTTTTCTCTATTTACTGCTATTTTGCAGACATAGTTATTAATTTACTATTCTAAAAAATAATTGTGACATTATTGAGCGTGACATGAGTCTCAGTTTCAGCCCTAAAATCCTGCATTGTTTACATCCATGTTCTTACAAGCAGTCTTCATTGTCCCTACATCTGTTACTGCATTTTTTGCCACATTAACACCAGCAAATGACCTTCCTCCATACTGTTGCACTAATAGTGATCAAAAATGATAAATTGCACCTTTAATTTGGTATAACATTAAACTGTAACTGTCATCACATCAGAATCTTGTGTATGTTGACTTAATGAAATGGAGTCTCAGTTATTGTTAACAGTTCAGCAGTGGCTTCATACAGATGTTTGTATTGTGTGGATTATTGTTATTATTGTTTTTTTCCCCAGGTAATGACGTCCCCTGTAATCAGACAGCAGCTTGTCAAGATGGCACTACCTGCTGCAAAACCAAAGAAGGAGGCTGGGCCTGCTGTCCTCTGCCAGAGGTAAAGCAGGCAGCCATCTTTCTTTAAAAGTCCCTTTTTTAATGTGTAAATCTAGTGTATTATAAGTAACCATTGCCCGTCTGTCCCAGGCTGTTTGCTGTGAAGACTTCGTACACTGCTGTCCAAAAGGTAAGAAGTGTAACCTGGCAGCGGAGACCTGCGACGACGACACCAGCTCAGTGCCGTGGGCCGAGAAAGTACCCACAATCCCCCGGCAGGACGTACAGGTGAAGGATGTCCCCTGTGACGACACCGCCGCTTGTCAAGATGGCACTACCTGCTGTAAAACTAAAGAAGGAAAGTGGGCCTGCTGTCCTCTACCACAGGTCAGCATCATGCACACTGATGGTTTAATGCTGACTGTCACGACCCGCGTTTGAGCAAGAGGCTGTTGAGCAGCAAAATCGTATCCAAAAAAAAATTGCCAGCAAGTTTGAAAAGCATGTTGTCTTCACAAAATTTCCAAAATGACTCAGAGCCAGAAACTGTAACAACAGTGAGGATTGTCAGATTTTGACCTTTCCGATGGTCCTTAAACTATTCTTCTGTGACATGCAGTTCGGTCAGTAAACTTTAAAAATCCAACTTTAAAATTGTGATATTTGATCAAAATCATGTCTCATTGAAAAAATGTGCAAAAAAACAAACTATTTGCTTTAATCAGATTCTGTGAAAAACAAAAAAATCTGCACATACAATTCTGCAAATCATATTTCCCAAAATGTCAAAACATTCTCATTTAGTGTATTTATTTTCTACAGAGCGTTTTCCGGCTTGTTAGCATGAGTTAGCTTTTCATAACTTCAGAAAAGTGAAGATGAAACTGATGACATTAACATTAATGTCATCAGTTCCCTTTAGCGTTATTCCATCTTAAATCATCAAATCTCCACAACAATTTCTGCTCGCCCATCTCTGCTTTGCCTGAACTTTTTATAGCATAAAATATAGGTATTTATTTAAGATATTTGTAAGATTTTAGCTTGATATATCAAATAGTTACAATTTTTTTTTCTTATGCCCATATTAAAAACAATTATTTTCTATATTTGGAGAACCAACTCCAGGACTCTGTTCTCCTTGCATTCGGCTATCTCTACTTTTGTTTTTGTGGTACAACCTGTCATATTGGTCAAAGTGACCAAGTATTTATTTTATATTAAAAATTATTCTGTATCTCTTGTACTACAGCTACATAAGGTTCAGAAAATATCACTATTTGACTTTTGCATTATCAAAAAAAACAAAAACAAATCAAGCTAAAATTTCACAAATAGTATTTTAAATACCCATAGTTTATGATTAAAAAAAGTTTCAAGCAAAGCAGAGATGTTCAAGCAGAAGGTCCCTGATGATTTGAGATGAAAAAGCCCATTAGTGTCCCAGTGAGCCACGACAGTAAGCACAACTAAGTGGAATGCAGCTGCCATTAACACACCTGTACATTTCCTGCTATGACATGTCAAAATGTCTGCTGTGAAAAAGCTTGATTCTCATGTGATTTCATGCATGTAGCCGTCCCTTAACAATGTTTGTGAGTGAAAGTGTTGCTGTCTGTTTGTGTTAAAGGCGGTTTGTTGCGATGACCACGAGCACTGCTGCCCTAACGGCACCACCTGTGATGCAGCCAGCCTCACCTGTAATGGCCCTTCAGGCTCATCGCCCATGAGGCAGAAGATGCCTGCGTTTTCCACTGCAGCACCAACTACAGTGAGCCAAACCCAGGTGGAGGAAAAGAAGGAGCCTGAGGAGGAGAATAAAGAAGTAGAGGGCAGGACTCAGTGCGACGCTCGAACAAGCTGCCCTCAGTCGTCCACCTGCTGCTTCATGGCTGCTTCTCAGCAGTGGGGCTGCTGCCCGCTGCCTCAGGTCAGTCCTGCTTCTGCAACATATCACTGACCCTCCAAGGTGCCCACAGTGGTGGTGACTGGGGCAAGCAGTCGCTCTTACTTTCCCACCTCAACCTCTTGTCAGTCCAAGGACTCGAACCAGCGACCCGCCAGTTACAAGTTCGCTTCACAAACCACTAGGCCACCGTGCAATATGACACAGTTATAAAGTCATACATCATGAAATAAGAAAATTAGGCCAATTACTTTGATTATTTGCTTCACGAAAAATAGGAAAACATGGAATCAAGAGGTACACTTTTGGTGTTACCAATACTGGAAAGAAATGGAAAGAAATATCCCTCCATGGACACTACCTGCAGTTTAGCCAAAAAAGTCACTAAATTTTTGTTTACATGACTGCTGGTTGCAACTGAGTCACTGATGGTGTCACGGGTATGCTTAGGAATCCAGAATTTCTTGTCTTTTACAGGATCTGGTTTGAGAAAGTGGTTCATTTTTGGCCAAATTTTAAGTAAGATGTAAAATAAAGTGATTTTGATGATGTGTCACTATTGTGAGCTTGATATGTGGCTTCCTGATGGAGCAACACCAAATCCAGCAATTCTCTTAGTTTTTACAGTTTCTTGCTCAGATTACGTAATTTTGGCCTTAAAAAAAAAAGATAACATGCTTTTCAAATCCGCAGCAGATTTTGGGGTTCAGATGGTTAAATGGAATACAGTTAATGTTAACGTTGTTAAATCAAAACTCGACAATGTTCTGTAAACTATCAGAAACTACTGCACCTTCATGGAAACAGCACAGGGCCCTAATGCCTAAAAAAATAATATAGACGAGACGCTAAACTCAAGTTCAGCATTCACAAAGAGGAAGAGGAAAACAAGATGTGCTCCAAGAATGAAACGGTTCATTGCATTTATATATTTGAACAACACAGATATGTCAGCAGCTGGTCAGCCTGCTGCGATTTGTGGCTTTTAAAATTGATTTCGAATTACTGTACTAAGTTCTGGGAAAAACTCCTCACCCACATGTTCACACGTTCAGAGATGGTGCTACAAAGGTCATGTGTTTCTTAAGCCCCAAAACAAATTAGGAACCAGTTTTATCTCTAATTTGCATAAATATATGCTTTCTCTTGCATCTCTACTCTCATTTTTGCTGTTAATTTACACGTTGCATTTACTCAAGGGTATGTGATTCCATTTGGTGTTCGCTCTAAAGTTATAGTAGTCATACAATAATTAATGCACTGGTAATGGTTGAATGACATTTCAGCACTTCAAATTTAGCCTTTTCACTACCGATGAAAGAAGAAGTAGAAAACAGGATGGACGATGTGAAAGTTGCACTTCTGTCTCTCACTTCCCTGCAGGCGGTGTGTTGCGCTGATGGGAGCCACTGCTGTCCTCAACAGTATAATTGTAATGAGCCTAAGACCTCGTGCGTCAGGGGGGAAGTGGAGATCCCGTGGTACACCAAGCTTCCAGCCGACACCAGCGACCAGGCTGATCTCAGCGCTGTCCGGTGCGACGGCGGGAATCAGTGTCCCGAACACACCACCTGCTGCAAGCTGGCCACGGGCGAGTGGGGCTGCTGCCCGCTGGAAAATGTGAGCGATGTGTGGAGAGATTAGTGACGTGTGCTGTCAGTGGCTTAATCAGGGTTTCCTTTATGAGTTATTCCATCTCAAATCAGTAGGGACCTTCTGCTCAGCCAACTCTGATTTTCTTATAACTTTTTTATCATAAACTGTGGATATTTGAAATGGCATCTGTGAAATTTTAGATCGATATATATCAAGTAATTTTTGAGATACACATTTAAATTTGAGGTTGTTTGAACAACATCTCAGGAACTATGAATATTAGACAAGTAGATCAAATAGTCTTTGATTATAGGTTAGTAGAAATATGAAAAACAATGAAGCGGACAAAAAAATCCATCATAAATATCCATATTTTGTGCTACAAAAATGTCCGGCAGATCAGAGATAGTCGAGAAGAAATTGCTCTAAAATGTGATGATTTAGGATAGACTGACTATTATGTAAAATAATGGTGTCATGTTGTGTCTGCAGGCTGTGTGCTGCCCAGATAAGGAGCACTGCTGCCCACAGGGCTACACCTGCGACATGGCGTCCAACTCCTGCCAGAGGCTCATCACTCTGGAGGTGGAGATGGTCCCTCTGACTCCGGTTTATCTGCCTAAGCTGCAGCCTCTGCCCAGTCCTTTAAAGCACGAAGACATCCAGTGTGACGAGCAGACCAGTTGCAAAGATGGAGACACCTGCTGCAAGACGTCCCCCACCACCTGGGGCTGCTGTCCCTCTCCTAACGTATGACATAGAGCAATAATAATAATAATCCCTCCGGCTTTATTTAAATACCAATACCAAGCATACAATGTACACTGTTAAGTAAAAATCAAAAATAAGCAGTCACACTAATGGCTGCAACAGCTTCCAAACAAATAACGTAAAATTTAAGTAAAATATCCTCATTCAAATAGAGTGCACATGACGTTTAGACACCTTCAATGATATGATATCCCTAAAAAGTCTCCAGTGAAACTTTTATTTTTACAAATTTTTCTTAAATGAATACAACCAAACACCTTTAATAAAAGTATTAATATGTACTGAGGATTGTTGAATAACAGTCTTATTTTGAAAGACAAATAAACTACACTGTTGGTTCCAAAGCACTTTTATTAAATTCATTCAGATGAAAATTTACAATATCAACCAATTATTGATGATAATAATTAATAATAATTATGAAAAATAATTGATTTCCACACCCACAATATTTGGGAAGCAAATGTTGTTTCTAATGACTCAGGTGCTAGCACAAGAATAAACACAATAAAAAAATAAATATACAATAAAATATGTAATGAAAAGTGAAGAACTTACACCAGAGTGTCACAGTTGTTTTTAGTATTATGTATTGTAGGTATAAAAGTATAAAAAATAATACTGTGCAACTGAATTAAAATACTACCTATCTAGTGACCTCTGTGTACTTATACACAGCATACATTTTGTATTTGTATGTAATTTAAGAAAGAAAACAACAATATACAATAATAATTTTCGGATAACAACTTTTTGATTCCGTTGCAAATAGATGAGTGTGAAGGTTTTAACTAACTGTGTCCTTCCTGCAGGCGGTTTGCTGCAGCGACATGAAGCACTGCTGTCCCACCGGCTACACCTGCACTGAGGAAGGCTCCTGCACCAAGAACTCCGGCCTCCACTGGCCCAACTGGCACGTGTTCCTGGGCAACAAAAAGAGAGCTCTAATTCTGTGAAAGCATCCCCCCTGCACTGTCATTTGTTTCTGCCTGCAGCTCACTAATGGAAGGAAACATAAAGAACATAAAGGGATTTACAGGGTGATTTTTAAATGCTTTGCTCTCTCAGGAGCTAAATGGTAAATGTTGACAGAGACACTAGGAAACTGAAATGAAATATTCTGTGATCTCGGAGTGGCGAGTTTATAAATGTGGGTTTTAAAAACAGCACAGATTCTTGATATTATAATCACACAGACAGTGACAGTTTGTTACTTGAAACTCCATCCACAGAGAATACAGCTGAAACACTCCACAGGCTAAATGATTTTATTCACTGTCACTTTCTGTTTGCTCTTCTGCAGCTACCTTGTTTTGAAAAGTGCACTTATTTACCCAGAATCAGTTTGGGGCTAAATTTGATATACGTTTTATTGTTTTAAATATGATGTGTTGAATGAACGGTCGTTCTTAAGCTGTGTTACATTCATGAAACCACAACACTTGTTTTATCTGATTTGAAATCATTGTGTGCCGTGCTCTAATGGATAATTACTCATTCATCATCTTCCTGGAATTTTTTAATTTTGTGCATTTCGTGTTAATGTGTGTTAATTTGAGGAAAAAGGACACAAAGGTAAAAATAAATCACGCTTGGTGCAGCTTCACTTCTCGAGGAGTCAGAGAGGTCTCTACATAGTTCATTAAACCAATAAACAAATGACAACAATAAAACCTGTGACATCATTCATTCTAGTTTAATAGTAAGATTTCTGTCGTTCAGCACCAATTAATTCAGAATTCACATATATGCTCGCCTTCAATAGATTTTAATATATTTATTTGTTCTTTTGTATGAGTATAAAGGTGTCTATTCCTTTGTTACATTAAGTTTATATAAAATAAAGCCACCTTCAGAAAGACTTCCAACTACACATCTCAAAATAAAACCCTAAACTTGGGACAGCATTTTTCCTTTTAATTAGATATAAAATATGAAACAATATCCTTGCAAATTTACAGCAGCACAGGGACAGGTAAGTTAAGAAATTACATTAGTAAAGACAGTATAAAGCTGTATATATCACAGAGTTGTTACCATACAAATTAACTGTGAGTATTTCTGAAAATCTTTTTTTTTCAATGCAGTTATTTAACTTGCGCAATTCAAATTATTTTTCTTGCAATTATTTAAGCCAATCAATACAAATTTAAATTATGTGGTTCAAATTCAATTGTTTACAATACAATTATTAAAGTTGGGCAATTCAGATTAGTTTTAATACAGTTTTTTGAAGTTAAACAATACAGCTTAAAATGCTGTGATTCAAATTAAGATTTTTAAATATTTATATAAGTTAGACTGTACAAATTTAGGTTAATAAATTCAAATACGTTATTACCTAAATTCAGCTTCTAGTATTTCTGCCCATATAAAAGAGTAGTTTAAAACACTGGTTGCTTCTCTTACCTAAGTTAAGATTATAAATAAATCTTCCACCACTTAACTCTTAACTTTAATTAAAGCTTTTATTTCGGGGACAAACGTAATTACGTGCTGACGTATTGACGTATGAATCATCCTTCCCAAGATGGCGGTGCACCTGCTCCTCCGACGGTGATCCTGTTTGTTTATCTGCGCAACAACCGAGAATAAACCAGAGTAAACGGCTAATAAGCAGCTGGAGGAGACTCCGTCGTCTGAAATGTCCACAGAGGAGCTGTCAGCCTCCGACAGCGAGGCTGTGTTGGCCGGCGCAGGGGAGCGGTGGGCACCGGTG
>OMNN01013277.1:2457-35931 GCA_900302755.1 Chromis chromis
CAGTACTAATAGTGCTTTGCTGGTACTCAACACTTGTGTCTTTTAAAAACATTATGCTCTGATGAAAGTTTATTGGGTACAACTGGCTAAACTCCTACCGTCCCGTTCTGCATGTAGGTTATAATGTTCAGCTTTGGTTTACATAGTGGTCTGTGGTGTACGTTAAACTGAGGTCGACAAAGCCCGAAACTGGAGATTCTCAAATTTCTTGTAATTTATTTTTTAGGCATGACGATTTTAACTAAAATATACACCAAGTCATCAGTGTAACTCATACCTGGTGCTGGCACAGGAGCCCGTGGTCTTCTGGCGTGTGCTCCGCCGAAAGCTGGGGAGCTCTGCTGGAGGAGACTCGCTACGCTTCTTAGTGGATTTCCTCAAACCTAAGGTGAAATAAGTGACATATAAGTACTTCTGGACTAGGCACCAACACGGGTATCGAATTCTTTTGACTTGAATACATCCTCAATACAATGTAAATCAAAACCAGGATGATATTTGTGTTGACGTTTAGGCCAGATGACATAAAACATTTGTCCTCTAGGCATCATTACTGTTAAATTGTAAAACACTTGTAAATAGTTTTTGGCTGTAGTAAATAAAATAGAAAACATCCTTCCATGTTTAGTTTTTTGCTCATAGGTCTGAAAAACTTTGATCAGTATAACTGTTAGAGCAAAGTTTGATGCTGAGCATTGCTTAGTATTACTTTCCAATACAGTAAAGGCTCTGGTGTTGCCTGTACCACCGACCAGATGGGTATTAATAGTAACACAACCATGGCCCTATGACAGAACAACCTTCATGCTAGATCTGTGACTCATAATTCAGTAGTGCAAAAATAAACATAAAAAAGTTAGGACTAAATGAATTAAACATAGAAGATCAAGCATTTCTGGACATCATTTGACCTTATCTTTGTGCCCCACTTGTTGTGTATTTATAAATGGTCAAATAGCAATGCCTCACACACATTTTAGCACAAGTTTCCAAATATTCGAAAGAAAAAGCAACTCAATGCAATTGTAAATCTTTTCCAACTGTACAGGCTGAAGCAACATGACTAATTTACATTGGTAAAACAGCATTTTGTAATGACCAGTAAGACACAATCGGTAGATCACATGCAATTGCATTGCACACACTTACTCACCATTTCAGCTGAAAGTAAAAGAATCTATGTGTGTTAAAAGATATCGGCTGTCAGATGAAAATACTGCACGAGTGATGAAGTTCTTTCCTTTTGACAGAAGCAGCATATGAGTCCTTCCCTGCCCTCAAACATACCTCCGGTCAGCTGGTGGGCCAACACACCAAAGCCAACTTAGGAGGGGTCTCTCCATTTGGGCCATAGCCCGTGGCACAGAGCCCACTTCAGTTACTATCCTTTTACCCACCTAGAACAGCTTGCCCTGACAATGACCTGAGCAGTTTACACTCACTTCACCATACACACTACATACTGTGATACATTTGTGTTACTGGCCTATTGGCTTACATTTTCCCCTCCTTATACTTAGGATTGTATAAAATCTTAATAAATCTTGAGTACTGACCAAATGGTGGTTATAGCTTTACATATCGTTATTGTTATGCTGCCTTATTTAAATTAATGCTTAACGGATTGTGTACTTTACTTAATTTGGGCTTAGCAGGCAGTCTGTGTTTATTTTAGATCTAATACAAAAACATTCAATACATTGGAATTATTTTGGTAAATATATTTTTTGGCAGTGAAACTGAATCCCAGGGCAGGGTTGGACTATACAAGATTAGTATCATTATATTATCAATATAGTACTAGATCATATATGAGCTCTACTACCAATGCAGTCACACACTAAAGGCTGAATAGGCCGACATTTCTGTCCAGTTTTAGTTTATGACGGATAAAGTACATCCGCATGTAGAAACACGGTGGCCATTACATGGTTTGTCTACCAGAGAGACAATGTACCGGCTCCTTCTTAAAAATTACTTTTGTGTTAAAACAAAAAACAGACGTTACTTAAAGGTATTTTTAACTCTCAAATATCAATATTGACAGCCGCCTCGACAACCTGGGTCAAAAGGCTCAGCTTTTATTATACCGCACTTACAGAAGAATGATAACTGCCCAAATTCACTGACAATAATAACGATGCTAACCTGAAGCTAGCCTAGCTGCTAGCATAATCCAAAAACACCAGATCAATACTCCACCTCAACAGCTCGTCACAACATCAATAGAAACAAACTTCACTTGTTTACCATACCTGTGAAATCAAACATTTGCCCGTCGCTGTCGACTGAGCAACCAGCAGTATTTATGTATTTAGCTATTCTCCAGTTTCAGGCTACTGGTGCTCGAGTCTGAAATCTGAGCCAGTTCACCAGCTCAGTGAAGCCCACACCACATGAGAACTAGATATGGCAGTGAAGACACACACGTATTATTGTATGCCGTGTGTTTAAGCGTCATCATCCGTATTTATGCAGATACATGCAGATCATCTGAGTTACAGATGGAAAAAGGCATTGTAAGATTTTATCTCTGTGTGTCACACTATGTATACTCAACTTCATCAGAATTAAGCATTTGTTTGGATGGTTTTCCTCTGCTGTGTATATGTGCTGTAATGTGTCTTATCTGGGCAGCAGTTTCATCAAATAAATTTGCTCCCAGGGGTTTAGAGGGAGGTTTTGTAACCGATGCTGTGACGCTGCTTGGATCTCAGGTCCTGTGACATTTAATCCCAGAGATGTAACCTCTATCCAAGCACACGAGAATAATGTGCTGACCCACTACAAGCCAATCATAACCCTGTTTAAAACCCTCAATCTTTTAATACAATTATAATTACAAACTCCAAAATAAACTCCCTCCATCACACTCAACCGTTCTCATCAATAAAAGAGTAATATATGAACTCAAATATGGAACTCAGATATTTCTGATATAGCAGTAAAACGTTGTGCCTGTGGATTAAAATAAGCATTTCTGTAATAAAAAGAGAGGATCCATATGCAGGTAATATAACTCACTTGCTAGTTTAGCTTGTAATCCTGAAGGCCCAGGTTTGGAGGTCTCAGTTTTGGAGGATCCGGGCAAGGACAGTTTGGGTTTTGGCAGGTTGACTTTGGGGTTGAAGCGTGCAGCCCACTCAAATTTTGAAGAGCTGGCAGTTTTGGCCTGCTCCTTGTCACGTGTACTACGGCGTGGAGAGGGGCTAGATGCTGAGCGAGATCGACGTGCCTTAGTCTGATCTTTTCCCTGTTTGACTCTTGCGCCCTGCGTCGCGGCGCTGTTGGTGCCTGTAGTGGAGGAAGAGGACGAGGTGGAGGCAGAGGAGGAGGAGTCCGTCACGTTGCTACACCCAGCTTTGGCTGAGGCGGCCGATTTAGACGCCAGCTTGGTGGGTTTTGCAGTTCTGCCCTCGGTACGATTGGGGAGGGACCCAACGGTGCTACTTAGACCGGGGAGAGAGTCCGCTTTCTTCCGTTTCTGGATTGGTGAGGCCCCAGCGGCCACACTCTTCTTGCTCTGACCTCGGCCTGACGATGCAGGTGGTTCTGAAGCAAGTGATCTCTTCTTGGACTTAGCTGGGCCTTTCTTGGTCTCTGAGGTATTGTCTCGGGGTGGTGGGAGCGATTTGGGCTTCTTGGCAGGGGTCGGTGCAAAGGTACTAATTTGGTCAGGAGCTGCACTTCGCTTCAGCCCTCGGGTGCCTTCACTCTTAGACTGGTGGCCTGTTCGTTCTTGTTCAGATGTTCCAGCAGCCTCTGGGTCGTCTTGTAACACAAATGAAGCCACGGACAAAGTAAGACCGCTTCTGTTAGGGAGCAAAAGGAACGACAAAACGCCCTCTTAGAAAATTTCTGAAATCGGAAAAATTATTACAATGCAGCTATCTCCTGTAAACAGTTTACTACTTATTCACATTTAGTACAACATTCAAAGGCGTACAAAATGCATGACAGTGATGGATGAAGTTCAAAGCCCAAATACACACAAACATACACTAAGCACCAAGTAGAAAATAGGGGTACCTTCTTGAGCTGTGCCCTCTGGACTGGCCAGTGGCTGAGCTGGCTGTGGCTTTGGGAGCCTTAGAATTAGGTCTTCTACTTTCAGGTGGGGAATTTGCTTTATGTTTTACCTGCTCTGACTGCAACCTGTAAGGTTGGAAATTAAAGAGCAAGGAACAGTGTGGGTTTTTATAGTTAAGCCACATAAAAGAGCCTTGATCAATCCCTTAATCATTTTGCCTGACTGTATCTGCATATCCTCTAATCATTAACACCTCTGGAGTAGCATGAAAAACAGCTTAAAAGTGAGTTAATCACCATTCAACTATGATAAAAGAACGCAAGATAAGCTTCTTTGATTGACGAGGTCAATAGAACCATTCAGAATAAAGTTAAAATTCCCATCAACTACACACAAACACCACCCAAGTACAAATTCCCCAATACTAATCATCTGCCTCATCTGTTGCTCTCTTTAAAAAAACAAACAAAAAAAAACAACTAACATTCCTCACAAACTATGACTGCTGCCTGTTATGGATTCAGATTTTGTCTAAAACTGGAAGGTAAACGTGCATTTAGACTCACCTTCCCGCGACTGTATGGTCTTGTGGCTGGGCCGCAGCAGTGTTCCTCTGTGAACGGCGCAGTGACCCCCCTGGATTGGAATTAGGCCGGTTGGACATTGGCACCTCTCTCCTGAAGGGACATACCCTTTCTAGACACTACCATTCACTGCAATCAAAGAGAAATAGAACATATATGAATAGTGGCAAAATGCAGTAGTGAGCGTTAAATGTACGATGGTCTCCCTCAAGTACTGGGTTTTCATTGTCTATGGTTCAAAACGAGCTGTTGTGCTATAGGTGACAGACATTTCATTCAGATTTTGAGAACATAATGCACAAGTTCACCCATCAGCCCATTTAAAACGATCACAACAGTCTCATCAATTGTCCTAAGATTGCACATCAAGATACAACCTCTCACCAGAAAACAACTAGCTAATCCTATTACTGACACTAGGATTTGTGTTTGGGCTGCTACAAAAGACCACATGCAATTACCCACACAACTCAGTTAATACAATCAAAAACAAGAAGACTTGACAGGATTTTACAGACTTTATATTCACTGTAGTTCTATGATTAAGAGTTTATCAGATCAATTGATCCTTCTAAAAAATCTATTAATATCCACAAAGCACAGTTTGTGTTTCCATTACCCTCACACTTTCAGTAGTCTTACCACAAAAGAAAAATATATATGTATAAACAACTTACCATAAACCATAAAATGACCCTTAAACATATTTTACTAGCTGTATCAAATTCTAATATAATGATTTTAAGAGACAGCACTTAGTAAAAGTCCAACAATTTGGTCACCATGTATCATGAATGCAAACAGTTCTGTATTGTAAAATACCAGCAAGTAAGGAGGGACCACTGGCATTCATTCAGTAATAATAATAATAATAATAGTCTTTATAATGTAACTTTTAAACTTTAATAAAACAGCACAAGACTCCTTTGAGTATTAATGAGCAAGGTCACAGCCAAATCAAAATAAAAACACCACTGGGCAGACTGCAGTTTAAACAAATCACCAAAATAGAATTATTATTGAATGTCTCAAACCTTTTTAACACCAACAGTGGCTGAAATTCTCTAAATTGACCATAACATATAGATATCTGACAAAGAGAGATTATTGTCAGCAGTACAGTACAACCATTTAGGTAAAGATGGTAAATAAAATGTCTTCTCCATGTGAAGATTTATATTCTATTTGAAGCTCTCTTAAGTCAATGACATGAGGGTACTGATAAGAGAAGTGATTGATATGGTTTCAATACACACAGCAGGATGATTTATCATTTGATAGATGAAGACTACTGAATTGCAATCTAAATACGTTTTGCTATCTAGAAAAGAAAGATCATTAATTCACCCACTTAGTCAAAGTTTAAACCTTGATATCCTGGATATTGATCATAAAAATACGCCACACTTGCCAAGCTTACAGGGCCATGTTAGGCCTGCACTGACAGTGCATCCTAGTCTTTGTTATTCGTCCATTCTGACAACTGGTGCACCACAGTCGCGTATAATGTGATTAGTTAAGCACATCAAATGATCGGCAGTTTAAAACACTCGCCGGTAGTAAGTTTCTCCTACTACAAAACTAAACAAGCACGGCAGTGTCCAATTTTTATACCCAAGATTTACATAGGCCTGTATTTCTGACGTAGTTGTCTGCCACCACCGACCACCGTTAGCATGTTTAGCCACTCATATCCTAGCCAGTCCCATACATTTTGACAGTAGCTTAGTCGCATCCGCATCTTTAAATAAAACTCTCAAGACCCAAAAGCGAAGCTTGTAGTCGCTAGACATAGAATATAATGACAAGAAAATGCTAACAGGCTAGTAATTCCACACCAGAGACTAGTTAAAGTTACGTCGGCTAACGTAGCAATGGTTACATGGAAATGCGTAGTTGGCGTACCGGTGTGTCAACCTATTTAGCTAGCTCCCCAACTAAACCAACTGCCAAAATCGACAGCTACCTCGATTGTACCTTATTTGCGGTATGAAACGGCAGAATCCTTACTAAGTGGCAAAGAAGGCCCCTAAGTGGCAAATAACGTCTACGTTCACTTGAGATTAGCTACACATCGAAAATGGCAGCATCGGCTGGACCGTCTTTCGAAAGCGGTTTAATGTAATAAAGCTAGCAGGCTAGAAGGAACCAACGTAAGCTAACTTTGTATTCCGACTGCCATGACACACTGGTATGTGTCTGGCTGACAATCCAGTTTAAAGAAAAAATATATATACACGCTACTCACGCAAGTTAGCTCACCTTCTATACTGTTTGATGTGGTGATCAAATCCAAAATACACAACTGTCAAGTCGACAGGTAACGACGCAGATACAGTGCCACCGACTTAAGCAACTGTCAACGCAAATGTTGTGTAGAGAAGTGTAGCTAACGTTAGCACGCTAGGATAACAAATGTTTTCTAAGCTGACTTAAGGCCAATGCCTGCCTCTCATTACAGCGCTGGCTAGCGTTTTAGCTAATGTTAGCCAGGCAGACTCAACTTGATTACAAACAAACTACGCGTAAACAAAGCACATGGTTCTTGTTAAGAGTTGGGCAAAAGGGGCAAAATTACGCCAAACATCTTTTTCGGCTAACGTTAATTATCTCACAATGACAAGTATCGAGGCTAGTTAATTATTAGCAAGCTAATGCTAGCTTAGCCGAGTAAGATAGCGAGTGCTTCTTCAATGACCGTTCGCTCGCAAACACTAAGCTGACAAAAATAAACACTTGGCTGTTAGCTATACACGTTAGCCCTACTGGTTGTTATTAATTAGGCCAGTTGTCCGAATGACAATAAATCGCTGACCTTATCAATACCGAATTAGCTACTGCGGGACAGTCACGCAGCTGGCGTTTAGCGATGTTAAATCAAACAAGAACGTTATAGCTATTACCAGCTAACCTTGGCATGTAAGCTAATTAATATTAGCAAGCCTTGTTGTCGCTGGCTAACGCTTTGCCAGCTCGACAGGATGGTATTGGGATTTCTATTACAAATAACAGCTCCGGTACAAGTCACGAATTCGGTGTTTTGAGTGCAGTTTTGTCAAATTTTATTAACATTAACAAGTTGTCTAGCTAGCAGCTAGCACGTTAAGGCTAGCTAGCAAAAAGAAATGGCCTCTGATACCTTTTAGACACAAAAAAACAGGAAAGCAGGAACGGGATTCGACATATTTTCGCAACACTGAACCATAATTCCTCGGATGTAGTTCGATACTGAATAACCTCGAAAGTCCAAAATACTGTTGGCTGAGATGTCACTGAAAAATTCTAGCTTTCGTATAATGTTGTTACCTATTTGTTCCAGTGTTGTAGTTGTAACAGACAGTGCACCAGCTCCTCTTTTCTCTCTCTACCCCTGCTACTTTCACATCAGCTGAGGGGCCTACAACTGCAATATACATCCGCGTGATTCATCCGCTCAGGGACTAGTTACCTCTGTTTTTCGGAATCTGCTTGTTTTGAGTCAACAAAGCTGCAACGACCAGTGGGTGTATTGCTCTGTATATATATACACGTATGATTTTCATACAAAAAGACCGAGCTATGCCCGGAGCTATGTAGAGACAATCACTGCAACACTGAAGACATTGGTAACATTAGCTTGTCACAAATATTAAGTATTAATCCGCTGGGTCGTGACCCCCCCTCCCCCCATTTAATACAAATACATAAAACAGTTATCGTTATAAATTAATAGATGATAACCCGCTTTACATTTTTAATTATTACCTTACATGAATGTAAAATAGCCTCCATCAAACTGTTTCCTCTGCCGTTGACTAAATAACATTTTAGTGGCTTTTCAGTTGTCATGGTTACAGTTCTGCGTCCAAAATGGCGTTCTTGCTCGGGGAGGAACTATATCAAAAAAGTGGTCAGGGTCCTCCACCTCCGAAAGATTTCTACCAACTTGAGATTACCAAAAAGGAGGTAGAGTATTTGTATGGGTTTCTATAAAGCAGAGTCTCTAAGAATGACCTGCTAAAATAAACAGCCACCCTACTAAACTGAAGATAGCTTAATATTCACCTACAGTTAGCTAGCTTTAAATAGTACTGGGCTATTATTTCATACTTCTGCCAAGTTCAGCTGAGAAAGAAAAATACAAGCTCAACAATGAACTGATGGCAATATTATATAGTATGATTTCTGAATTGATAGATATGTAAAATTAATGCTTCAGTGGGTTAAAATCAGCATTTAAAACATCATATCTAAGTGAATTTTCTGGTTCCTGGACGGTGGGAAGGAACCAAAACCCCCTAGGATAGGGAGAGGGGGAAAAGCCTCTGACAGAACCAGGCTCAAGGAGGGCGGCCATCTGCCTCGACCGGTTGGGCTGGGATTGGGACTGCGGGGGGAGGGGATAAATCTTAGATTCATATGACCATGCATGACTGCATCTTAAGGTTCTCCTAGATTAGTCATGTCTTTACTGTGCCTTTACTATTTATTATTTTCAGGTAATTTGGAAATCATGGAAGATTTCTCTGCGGCCTGAATGTAGAGGCGCTCCACCCAGACAGCTGAAGATGGCCCATCAAGATTTTCTGCATGAGAAAATGCTGCAGCGTAAGATTGCGTCATCAGAATAAGCCTTGAATTACATCTTTGGTGCTATATACCATTTTCAGTGTTTTTGTTTTTGGTGCTTTGTCATCCGTAGATGAAGTTGGTACTGTTTTTGGACAGAGGACTCTGGATTACACAATATCACTTTGTCAGGGAAAGTTTGATTATCTGGAGCGCTTACCTGATGACATATTGCTCAAAATCCTGTCCTACCTCCAACTGAAAGAGACAACGCTGCTTGCACAGGTGTCACAGAGATTCAGAAAGGTGAGAGCCTTTTAAGATGATAACAGTAGAAAACTGTGTTTATTAGTTGATGCAGACGTAGTGTGTTAGTTTCTATTTTGCCTCTCTCCAGCATGTATATTTGTGCTTATTTATATTTAAGACATTGATAACCACACCTGTAAGTCTGCATTATGTTCTCTTGTCTTGTGCTCTGATCGGACCGCATTAGCTTTGCAACTCAGAGATGTTTTGGGAGCAGACTGTGAGGAATCGCTGTGCTGGGTTTACTAGTGACATGGTGGACCTAGCCAATGCCATGGGCTGGAGGAGGACCTTTTTTACCTTCTTCCACAAGGGTGGCATTAAAAAACAGAAATAAAAAAGAAAAAGACAGTTTAATGTCAGTGTAGATCTCAGTCATTCAGGTCATGGTAATCCTAGGAGCTTCATTAGAAAGCAACTGGACTTCTCTTTTAGGTTTTTGAAACCTAACCTTAAAAACCTAAAAGAGAAGTCCAGTCGCTTTTTACTGAAGCTCCTGGGACTAAACAGTTTTATATCTGTTATGAAACAACTGTGATACAAAAGCAATGACAGTGGATTAAGAGACAATATTATTTTGCACTTTGTGAGACAAGAGCCAGATTTAGAAAGTTGTGAGGGACATTTATGTGATATACACAACATATGCCAAATATATTTTTAAACAAATCAGTATTTTTATCTTGCTATGGTATAGTTACACTTTGGATGACACAAATCAGACATATTCAGTGGATAGCTACTATTACCTGCATGTATGTTTTAAAGAGTGTACATGGTGTAATATTACTGGTAAATGAAACTAGTGAGCTATATAATATTGAATTAAGTGTCAGTTTATGTTTCTTGGATTAAAAAAAATGGTAAAACATGATCTCAAAAGGCTTAAAACAAAAAAAAACTATGATTATTCAAGCAACTGGCATCCTACTGACATCATATCAGGTCAATGGTCACTTTCCAGCGTATACTTCCTGTTTACATTTGCCAGTGAACTGCTGTTGCGCCCTCTGCTGAAGGCCCTCAACACAATGGTGTCTGTGCCTACAGCCAGCCAGTGTTGTTGTATGATCTGAGTGCAGTGTTCACTAAAGCAGCCAGCAGAGGGAGCAAAGAGGCAACGAAAACTAGAATCAGATGATGGAGGGAGGAGGATCAAGCAAATAAAACCGTTGGGTAACGTGTGCAAAACAAGTGCTGTAGTTCTGGTTACCACATCTAGGCCTAAAGACTACAACATACTTATTCTCGGTTGAAACCTTGTGCATATTTGTGTGTAGCGGCATCTGCCACACCGGTCTTACCTCACCTGAAACCTGTACAAGCAAGCAACAGTAACGTAAGACAAAGGTATGCACTGTTTTTTTTGCTCTGTTTTCAGGTTCCTTTGTGGATCAGAGACAACATATGTTATAATAAATGTTAATATTCAGCTACATACTAAATACTGTCTTGCTGTTTCCTATTTTAACATAAGAATGATAAATTAGAAAGAAAACATGAGCCCTGTACTGTCCTAGGGTAAAGCAATAATAGCACGTTAAAATGCACAGTTTTCCATAAATGTCTTACTTGTCCTAAATATTAGATATTCCACTGAACAAATGATAGCTGGGTGTTACAGTGATCTGACACACAGCCCTGACTTGTAGCTACCATGGCCTATTATTAGCCTCTGATACCGCCTTCTCAGCTGAGTCTGGTCTAGGAAAAATATTCATTACGTAACAATAAAGGATCTGTCTCCCAGACTCACTTCCTGAATACCACAGCAGCAACTAGGCCTCATACTGAGGCAGAGCGGAAGCGTCATCCATTTGTTTGTTAGAGCAGGGCTGGTTGTTTTCTGCTTATCCCTTTACTCCACACATTCACCACACCACCCCTCCTTCTCAGCTCCTCTTTGTGGGTCAGTGATGCAGCCGGAGTGACGCAGCAGTGGCAGCAGCCTCCAGAAGGCAACTATGCACAGCAGGAACAGGGAAACTCTGCCAGAACCGTAGTCCACAGACAGCAGAGACGAGAGAAGATGGTAAAGGCCTAATCTAGGCCAAAGGAAGAATGGGAGCCCGATAGTCGCTCTCCTTGCCTGCTCCTAAACAAACACCAGAGAGACTTCCACAGCGGCAGAGACAGGCCCGGCAAGACCTTCAGCACAGAAACATTTTGGTAGGCAACACCGAGTATGAGTGCTTGTTACAGCAGCAACAAAAGTGTTCCCAGGGATGAGTGCCTTTTTTATGCTACGAGTGTGAATGCTTTGAGAATGAGGATGAGGCCTACTCAGCCTTATACTGCAGTCTTTGCCTCCCTGCTGATGAGCGTCCCTACAGGCCGGAGCTGAGCTCACTGAGCATCAGAGGCACAGAGGCCTGTATATTTTATCCTGTGGTTTTGAACACATCCTAGTTGTGATACCAAGGTTAGACTGCAAGGTTCTGCGTACAAAATATTCAGTATGAGCAACTATAGAGTAATATGAAAGCTCTTAAAGTAAGTACAGGGAATTGTTTCCATTTGTCATTTTGATTCCAGTTTAGGTTGAGAAAAAGAACAGTTTAAATTCTTTAAATGACATAAATAATGATTCCCAACCCTGTAAACTGCAAAGCACGTGTTCCCAGTTATAAAAAACTATAAAGGAGGGCCTTGGTAGTTAAAAATGGAACAGTGGTTAAAGATGGTCCACTATGGCACAGTACATTGTTTTGGTGTTAAGTATGATTTTAAAACACTTTATAACTTATTTTAGTGGTTTATTACTGATGTGTTTCAGCCTTCATGCATTGTTCAAGCAAAAAGAGCACAGTGTGCATACTAATTAGTGAATATTGTGTGTTAGGACAATAAGAAGACAATAACATGGCCTAGGATGCATACAGAAAAAAATATGAGTTTCCCCACAATAAAAAATTCCTACATTCATTTCATGCCACTGAAGTTATAGAGGAAAACCTTACATGAGACACAAACTAAAAGATAATCCAAAGAAATCTTTACTACTTTTTACTTCAACTTCTGTCTGTGCTTCCACAAAGAGTTATGGTTCTGTTTATTAATTTGACCTCTTCTAATGTGTGTCTTTGCCTTGAATTTGAGAACCACATGCACACACACACCAACCAAAACAACAGGTGGCTGCTATGAATGGACAGAGCTGTGATACCAGGAAGAAAATAAATACCTTGAAAGTTAAAGGCCATTGCAGTGGAGGATGATCTGTACTGATCTGATGTCCTGATCACTATGTGACCTGTGGATGTTGTAATGGGAACAGAAATTGAGGTTCCTGACAAATGCAGTGCAAAACCCTGTAACAGCCTGTGGGCGCCTAGACTGCAGTCCTGTGTGCAAGTAGGAAAATAATGAGGACGTTATTGTTGCTGTCTGTCGACAAGTTGGTGAAAAAATATTTTTATCTCATTAAATATTTCATGGTAACATGAGCTTGACAGATGCTCTGAGGGTATTGCTTCATGTCATTTCTCTTCAACCTTTTGCAGTCAGGAACTTTATGCCTGCGCTGTTTCTGAATGAGTTTGTGCAGCTGATAACACAGACAGACACTGGAGTCACATGTATCTACTGGCAGCAACTAATGAACCAAAATCCAAGCGTAAAACAAATGATGCTATATGTCACTAGAGTGTTGACGTGATGACATTTATTGTGCCAGACAGATTGCATGCTCCTAGTGGATGTTTTTATTGCTTATTAAATGCTTATTAAATAGTTACATTTAAACCCTGATGAAGGTTGAAGTGCAGTGGTGGGATTTAAATGAACAATGCAGAATGAAATTGCAAGCGAAATAGAAGACATTTTTAATATACTTGGTGTATTTTTTAGAGCACCTTGTAATTAATTGGCTTTCTAGTTTCTTTACCTATTTGTTTTTGTGGAACACTTATTATTATATTACTTTATTCTAATGCACACTTGTTTTTTTTTATATGTTACATATATTATTTACTATGTTTTATTTTTACAGTAGTGTGTAAAGCAGAATTATTGGAAGCAAAATTTGGATGCTGTGCAAAAATATTTATTTAAAATGGTGGCACCACCAACACAACTCAAAACAAAGGATTAGACCTCCTGTCACACTCAAATTGATTGACAATTATTTCAATAAGGGGACCTACATTAGACAACGACTTAATGTGCTTTGATACAGTTGCAAGTTTGTTTAAACTGTGATATTCACAGCAGGAAAACAGTCCAATACAAACAAATCCTTTCACAGGAGACATGTAGAGGATGATGTGGAGATTTTAGAAATGATCAAAAACTGTAATTCGGTGAGTAAAAAGCTGTGTGCCAACCTTTGCCATCTGGATGGTAATCTCATGTTTTTGACAAGCTGGTGAATGTAGGGTTCTTCGAGGATGTATGTCTTGCTGTCAGCACCAAAAATAGAAGAGTGAGCCTGTGGTTAAAGGTGTATTCATGAAACAAATGTGATGTGATGCACCGAACACAGCAGAGGAAATAGGACGGTGCATCAGCTTCGATCTTTAGGGTTAGCACGATGATTGAGTGCATTTTAAGAGAGGAAAGCGGAAACACTTCACGCCTTCAGGGCAATAAGGGCATGCATAATGATATCGCACCTGCTAATTTTTGTCTTTTGAAGTCAGCAGTGCTATAAAATGAAATGGCTTTGAAACAGGTTTATAGACGTCTTTGTCAGGATGAGGAGATGCCCTCCACAGTCATATGACTCTACACTCAGTTGTGTAAATAAAACAGTTGCTTCCGTCCTCAGAGGCTAGTGAGAGGCTCACAGAGCCATGTCGTGTTTAGCTTCCTCCCCTCCCCCTCGTCTGCAGTGCTGACGCATCTGCTGCTTTTGCATCAATCAGCAGCCTCTATAAAGGTATACCCAGAGTCCTCGCTGAGAGCAGGATTCTCTTTCTCTCAGCCTTGCATTCAGCTTGCATGCTCGCTGCGACTGTGAGAAAAAGCATGGAGGAACATCTGTGCTGCGATTGCTGTGCTACACAATAAGACAGTAGTCAGTGCCATCTTCACTCGGGTTCTGCATTACCTAACCACAGCGACTGCGTAAGCACGGACGACGGGCTTTGGTGTAATATATTGCTGCACATGCAGAGACTGTGTGCACAAGCATCAAACAGATGGTGTAGCGTTATGCATTCAAGGTGCATGTTCTTTCTAAGTGGGCTAGACATCATTTTGTTTCATGCAAAAGACATTTTCGTCTTTGGCCAACGTCGAGCTGCATCGGGATCTAGCTGATGTGATGCTGGGGAGATTTAACACGGCATTTGCTGTGCAGCAGAGGACCGCTCACTCTATGCTGCTAATAGCTATGCAGCTGAGCGCTTTCTCTGGCTGTGGAATCGAGTACAGAGCTGGTGTGTGATGTAGCACCCTGCATCTCTCCGCTCTCCCTACAGCCCTCTGCCATGCTTAATAAAAGTTGCCGTTTCCTGCTCAGTGGCTCCAGAACGAAAGCTTCAGATGCCCAGCTCGCACAAAGGCAGACACATACTCCGGTTTAGCTAGATGCCGTATAAACTGTGAGTTATTCCTATAGCTGTAGTAGGACAGAAGAGGGACAGTCAGAGGAGGGCAGGGCAGATCTAGCCCAGGACCTGGGCTGCATGGACAGAGGCGAAGGACGTTGGAGCTGGAGTCATCTGCACACAGAGAGGGAGGGAGAGGAAGAAAGACGTCAGAAAAAGCTCTGCTTCTGACAACACCACTGTTCAGCGACCATCATAGAAAAAAAACTACTTTCGCCTTGCTCTCACGAAACAGTTTTTCACGTATAGTTTGGTATATGTGGGGCTGTAGGAAAGGGATACTGCATGACATTGTTTCCTGTTCGCCCTGCATCATTTTCTCTGATTTACTAAGGTACGTTTTGCATGGTTTCCCTCAATTTCTAACCTGTTTTCTTGCGGAAGTACGCTTTGCAGAGGTGCGTGAAGTGGCTTTTGCTTTGACATTTCGCTCTTTGTTTGACAATACAGTCTGTATGCTCTACTGTCATTTCTTGGTTTGTGGTTTTGGTATGTGGGGATTTTTACTTTACAGAAAAAGATGTAAAGAAAAAAATAATTTCACTTTGGCTTTGAAGCTAAACGAAGGCTGGGTGTGGCAAATTCATGAGTACTGATGACAAATTCGAAATTTCCGCTCAGCATGTGGCCGCAGTAAACCACAACAAATGATACAAATTGTGAAAAATGAATGTGGTGAAGTAAAATAGCAACGTGAAGGAAATTATGAAACCTTTCTGCAAACAACGCAAACTGATAAATTAGTATAAATGCATGGCACATCACTTGCACTTCTGATGATGCTATGATAGATGAGAAAGTCCATTTTGGCTGCAGACAAAGACACACACACCAATACACATACACAAAGTATATTCAAGCGGAGACAAAGGCAAACCTCGGTTGCTCTGCAGATTGCTGCATGTTGCGGGTTCTCAGAGAGGGCAGGATGTTTGTGGGAGAGAGAGGACCGAATACCCGGACAGCTAATACAGTCAATTGCCATCCAGCTGAATCCCAATAAGTGCTGCGCCATAGCATGTTGCCATGACAACGGAGGCCTGTCTGAGAACGAAGGCAGGCGGGTGGTTGTGTTTTCATCAGTCTGAGAAGCTTTAAAGAATGGCGGCCATATTGTATTTGTTGCTCAAATGCAAAACTGGAAACACATAAAAAAATAAACACAAAATGACATCAGTGATAAATGACCTACACCAGGGGTCTCAAACTGCGGTCCTCGAGGGCCACAATCCAGCATGTTTTAGATGTTCCCCTCTTCCAACACACCTGATTCAAATGATCATCTCATCATCAAGCTCTGCAGAAGCCTGATAACGTTCTTGATCATTTGAATCAGGTGTGTCGGAAGAGGGAAGCATCTAAAACATGCTGGATTGTGGCCCTCGAGGACCGCATTTTGAGACCCCTGACCTACACCCCGCTGGAGTAGGATTTACCGTACTTTTATTAACAACAACAAACTTCCAAATGGTTCGTAACTGGGACAAAACATGAAATAATATTAGTTATCGAACTAAACTGCCCGTTAATGTATTATAAACAGATTTAACTAATAACTGCTTGGTAACTGAATAATTATTAATTACAGCATGATTTACACAAACTAAATCTCATATGGGTCAAGACAAATTAAACTTTTCTATTGTTTTCCACTAAATGAGCATACAGGACTAAGAATAATTGTAGAGCAGAGACACACTTAACGTAGTTCAGAAATATACTTCCGGGAACCGTTACCCAAAACTGCTAAATTTTACAGTTTATGTATGACTTTTACTGCCGCCACGAAGGTCAAAAAACACAGTAATAATGTGAAGTAGTATATTCTGAGCTTAATTTGGACATTTAAATAACATTGTTGCAGGTGTGATGATTCATAACTTACAAGTGTAAGCTGAGCGTGTCTTAGCAGATACAGTCAGCATGCGTAAGACATGACTCAGTATAGACTCAGACCACGCTGACTCTGATATGAGTAGGCCACAGTAAGAGCATCGTGCCGAGTGATACATCCTCTTTTAAAGTCAGAATGAATGAACTTTAACTTCCCCTAATAGTTGCAGATTGCAGATTACTTTATTTCACTATTAAAATCAAACTAATCCACAAATGCGGGTTTGTCAATGTGAAGAAAGTATGTAAATCCCTGTTTAGCCAGAAATCTATTTAATTGAAGCTAGCACAATAAGGTACATGTTTATATTATTAGCAATAATTACAATATTATTAGCAAGTCAACAGAGAATGTTGGAATGTTTCAGCTTTTCATAGCATTAATTATGGCGACATTATAGTATATCAGGGGCTCTGCTCTGCTGCTATGTCCCACATGAGGCATTAATTAGTGGCTCCTTGTAGTGAGCGTTGACAGAAACTTTCTATCACACAGCTAAAAGGATGCCTCAAATGTCAACTGACAACTGAAGAAGAGACTATATGACTCATCGACACATAACTATCTGCATGACATTTTCACATTAACCTAGGCACTGGGAAGAAAAGGTCTGTCCTGATCATGGTACAACCAGTCCCAGTGCACAGCTGTGGTGGCACACCAGATGAATCCGCATTAAATTTAATTATCATTAGTTATAATATAAAAGCAAAAATCTATAACTGAGTGAGAAAGCCAGGTGCACGCCAGCACTTCCGCTGTTTTCAGAAAGCAAAAAAAAGTTTTCTCGTGACTTTGTTCTCGGATTTGTAGTTAACCAACTCCAGCTGTTCATGACATGCCATTTCCATGTATGAAAAACAAAGTTAATCCAAGGAGAAGAAAACAAACAAAAGAGCAGATAGGAAAAAATAGGAATTAAGAGTGTCACATCACTTGGCAATTGTAGGTCAGTGGCAAAAGCTTTATAAAATATTTAGTCACGTCCTTTGAGTAAAAATGCACCCTCAAAGTATTTCTATGTATGATACATTCTCACCAGATTGTTTTCTAGTGCAACTCCTAGGCCACTAAACAGCTCCACCGCAGCATTTGGAAGTTCAATGTCTTGCTCAAAGCATGTTGACAGTCATCTCAACGTGCCATCCCACATGTTTTGAAAGAATAAATCTATTACGTATTTATTTTACCACACTGTAACACTGGCAATATATAAATATCAAAACATATTGGTTAGGTCTCCCCTACAATAATTAGCAATAATATAAAAACATTAGCTTTTAAAAAATGTCTCAATTAGCCTTTAAGAATTTAAGATTGTGCCATTACTATCTGAAGTCTCCTTCCTGTCTTTCTTAATATTGTTTCGCTTGTATAGAATATCTTTAAATCCTTCTAATGTCTCAATTAGCCTTTAGAAGGGCTTAAAGATATTCTATACAAGACAAACAATATTAAGACAGACAGGAAGGAGACTTCAGATAGTAATGGCACAATCTTAAATCAGTTCAGTAAAAGCATTGACTACAACAAAGCATGTTTTGTCATTATGTTACTCATTTTATGTGACTTTTATAATGAAATGGGATGGAGATTATGATGGCTTGAGTCACCAGAGCTGTTTGCCAGACTGTTGACACTGGAGCTTTTCTGTCAGGACATTACCGCCATCTAGTGTTAAAATGCAAGAATTGCTATAATATTTTCAAACATAAAATGTGCCAACCTCTGGGTCTGTTTAAAACAGTCAGAATTATAATTTTGTAATAATCTGATGTAATTATTTCTTGTTCTTGTTTTTAGATGACCGTGGTGTCCCCATGTACTCAGAACCTCATGGATAGCGCTCACCCTCACACTGTGCTTAGCAAGCTCAATGAGCAGCGCTCCCAAGGCCTCTTCTGCGATGTTACCATCGTCGTGGAGGATGTGAAGTTTCGGGCCCACAAGAACATCCTGGCAGCTTGCAGCGGGTACTTCAGGAACGCTCTTACGACTTCTGAGACATGGAGCTCAAGCCAAGTGCTGGAGCTGATGGACCTGAAGTCTGAAGTGTTTGCCAGTATCCTCAACTTTATATACTGCTCTAAGGTGACATCACCTAGTGCAGAGGACACAGGGGGGTTGGTAGCGGCTGGAAAAAGACTTGGAATTCCTTTTTTAGAGAAGCTTGCAGAGCAAGAGAGGCAGGACGAATGTGTTAAATCCACGGACCCCTGCACAGCCCCAGTGTCTAAAATAACAAAGAAGGAAGCCCCAAGGCCTGAGGAGACAGACGGTGCCAGAGGGCCACGCATCACCAATGCCTTCTCTATCACTGAAGTGTGTCCTGGGAACAATCCTTTCACCCCTCTGGTTAAAACAAATGGGGACAGACAGTCACCAGATGTGGGGCAGCTTCCTTCGAGTTGTCCTACGACGTCCTGCTTCAACGGGAACAATGAGACGACCCATGCCCTCTCAGAACACTCATATGCAGTAAGCAAATCCACTGAAAGCAAAGATAGCAGTCAGTGGGACAACAAGAAGGTCTGTAAGCCAGCTGTATCACAGCCAAAGCAACTCATGTACAGGAATGCAGGCCCACTCAAAAAGCGCCACAGGCTGAGAGGCCTTTTGGGTAAAAGTATACTTCCAACACCAGCTGAACCACAAACAGATAAACCAAATACAATAACCCCCACATCAACTGAAGGTGTTACTGCCGCACCTGTTGCAGTCATGACACCACCTCCACTTTTTTCAGAGGCAGAAACTGAAAAAAGTGCAGACACAGGATTACCTACGTCCACCGATGATCCTCAGATGGAGTTAGGTCCACCGACCCTTTCCCCCCACACAGAGGACAGCATATCAATCTACAGCTGTGAGCACTGTCCCGAGATATTCACAAATAAAGCTCTTCTCACCGTTCACTCAGAGGTACATAAAAAGCGTTTTGTTAGTCATTTGTTTTGCGAGTTCTGTCACAGAAAGTTCATACACCTCAAACGGCTACGCAACCATGAGCAGGTGTGTCCTAAGGCCATGAGAGACCCGCCTAAACTAGACGCCAGTGATATATCAGCCAAAGAGATGGATCACCATTCAGACGACAAGTCAGACACAGAGAGCGTCCTGACACAGCTTCCTTCTGCTGACCTCCCCAGCCCTTACACGCCAGAGCCGGTTCAAGTGGACCAATCAGAGCCTCCACAGGAGGAGAAGGCAGTGAAGCCAGGCGGTGGTCAGAGAAGATATAACTGCAGTGTGTGTAAACGGGTCTATGTGACCCTGTCCAGTCTGAAGCGGCACGAGAATGTACATTCCTGGCAGAGGGCTTATCCCTGCCATTATTGTAATAAAGTGTTTGCTTTGGCAGAGTACCGTACTAAACATGAAATCTGGCACACAGGTGAACGCCGCTATCAGTGCATATTCTGCCTGGAGACATTCATGACATACTATATCCTAAAGAACCATCAAAAGTCCTTTCATGGCATTGATCCCACTCTAGCTGTTAAAAAGAAATCCGCCAACGGTGGGCTGAAAGCCAGCGTTTATCCAATCAAACTCTACAGGCTTCTACCTATGAAGTTTAGAAAGAGAAAATACAAGACATACAGTCAGACATATTCAGAGAGTGTTGAAAGAGAGGATCAACCTTTACGAGACAGCAGCTCTCTTATCCCTCCATTTGAAGAAAATGGTCTCATCAGCAGCCCTGACACTGCCTCATTCCCTCTGACATTCATGGCAACAACAAAAATGATCTCACCTGTCATGCCTCGCATCAGCTTTGACAAGCCATGTGACCAAGATATTGACCAATGTCTGAACAATGAATTAGAAATTCGGGGAGGCACAAGAAAAGAGGCTGAGAACAGAGATCCACCCTTTATTAACTATGACAGCACCTTGTCTGTGCAACCCAATACAGAGTCTCCTGCAGGTTACAAAGATGATCCACCAGTGTTGATTAACTCAGAGCACATGAGTCGTAATGTGCCATTATTCAACTCCTTGAACACAGTTAAAAAGTTAGGTGAGCTATCAGCTTCTGCAAAAAGAGTTGAGGAAATGACCAAGGAGATACTTCAATCAAGCACAGGGAATCTGGTGCGCGATAAAACGGTGGCAGCAAAAACAGAAACATATATTGCCAAACCTGCTTGTCCAGGTCCATCTGTGGACAGCGATGCTATGCCACTCTGTCAGATAACAGTGAAAATTGGCAATGAAGCCATCATCCGTCGGCAAATCAAAGGATCTAAGCTTTTCCCCAGAAAGAAAAGAAGAATCAGAAAACTGAGTGAAGAGCAGAGCCCAAGTCAGTACCCTCCATCAAGGGAACACTCAGAGAGTCCCAGGCTCCGCCTCAGACCAGGAGCCACTGCCAGCACAGAGCCAGAGACATACGATGATCCCAATGACTGTGACACAGCTGATATGCTTTGGCGTCCCTACTATTCTTACAAGGCTAAAAAGAAAAGAAAGAAGCTCAGACACAAGCACAGAAAAGCTTTGTTTCACCATTATCCTGAAACATCAGTAGACAGGACTGCTGCCAGTGAGGCCCACCTTGATAGAAGTAGCTGGCTGACAGAGGAGAGCACCCCAGGTGGCAGCACAGGGGTGAAACACAGTCTAAGCAGGAACTGTAGCCCGAGGGCCACCTACAACTGTGACATCTGTGACAGCTCTTTTATCACAGAGACTGGTCTGAGAGCTCATGTTATTGGTTCCCACCCATGTTTCTGCCGGACCTGTGGTAAACAAGGCCCTCCTGGTGAGGCACCTGCCGGCAGAGATTACATCTGCAACAGTTGTATGGAAAATGGCTCCTGCTTTGATAATACACCCCGGAGCCCCAACCCAGAGAAGAAGTATCGGTGCTCCTTCTGTCCCCAGCGGTTTCTCTACCTGGCCACCAAGAGGAGCCACGAGAAAAAACACCAGGAGACAAACGACAACTTCACACCATGTTCCAAATACTCAGCACACCTGAGTGAAGACAGTAAACAAGACGGCATCAAAACAGAAGACGCTGACAATCAAGGCATTGACATCAAACGGGAAAGGGTGGAGGGAGAACATTTTTCCATCGATAAGAACAGGCCTAAAATCGAGGACACAACTGACTTTACGACATTGACTACCTACCAAGATGTGTCATATTCCAACATTAGAAGTCCATTATCGCCCTGCACTGACCCGCTGTTCTCCCTGACACCCCCAAAGGTGAAACATAAAATGGCAAAAAAGAGGATCAGTGCACAGCATTCTCTGCATCTCATTTCAAAAAAGCAAGCCTGTGACAGAGACAGCGATAGCAACAAGGACATTTTGATGGGACCAAGAACAAACAGTCACAATGATCGTGAGAAGTCCTGTAAACTGTTCAGAAGAAATGACTCTGAATCTAAAAGCACCCACATTTCTGTACACAAGCCAGAGAAATGGGTATGCAAAGAGGAGCCGTTTTTTTAAAGAAAGAACCGCGACCAGCTAAAGGCAAAAAGAGAAAGTGAATAATATTTGAACGCAAGCCACTGCTTTGGTTGGGAAGTATAAGATCTGTAATGTCTGTCTTTGCAGCTCAGCTCAATAAAGTGTTTTGAAAATACAGCACTAAACATGAGCATCTAATATCAGTGTAGGCTGTAATTTCTTCCCTCCTAAACCAAACGACTCAGTGATTTTTTCACATTTGTAGAGGATATTTTTTTGCATAATATAGGACCTCCTGACACAGACTGTACTTTGTCTATTGTCTATGCATGTAAGCAGACTCGGTGACATTACTGTAACCTGAAGAAAAAACATAACTCTTGGTGATGTTTCTTCAAATGTGCAATATCAAAACAGCATTTGCAATGTGTTGGTCAACTGAAAAGCTGCCTAGTCTTCACTTTTTTAAAATACGTCTGACAAAAACAATATGAATTTTAAGACTGTCACATTTCTGAATCTCCCATTCAGTTAACTGGTGAGTTGCACTTTATAGTTAGACTATGCTAATTTGTTCAATTCTTTGATAATTACATTTTCCATTTTAAGCACCACTGATATAATTCTAATTTCTAATTAACACATGGTACCATTGAGATTAAAGTTACTACTTTTGTGTGTTTAATATGTATAAAAACATGTAAAACTATTTAAATAAATATTGCTGATATTCTAAACGGTTACATCTTGTCCTCCTTCGGCCGAGACGCAATAAATGTCTCACATTTTAGCAGAACGCTGAACACACCATACTGATACTTAGTGAAATGCTAATGCTGATAGTAAGTCTCAGAAACATCATCCAGTTAAAGTGTAGAGTGTGTTTTTAAGATTTAACCAATCATACTGGTACAAAACCTGTTCGACGGCAAGCAATTTCCTAAATAGAAAGCCACATGGTGCTCATCTGCTCCTCCTGGTTCTTCTGGGACCTGCAGCCTATCTGAAAAGTTCATTCCCTCATTCTTCCATACAAACTGCATCTGCATTTAGAGTTGGGCCTCGAGACACAATTTCCAGATGTTTCTAAATTCCTCGCTTCTTTCTATGACTGGTTGCGATGTAACAGATGGATCATACATTTTAGGCACTGCTCAACACACCAATAACACCATGGAGGCAACACTTCCGCCTAACCCACTATAATCTATCATTTAATAAATTCAAAACGCTGATAGCAACAATTCATGTCATGTTATTAATGCTCTAACAGTTTTTTTCTTTGCATTTTATTCTGTAAGTATAGCTACTGAGGTATTTTACTTCGAGATAAGGATAACATTGCACTAATGTGAAGACAAATCCTTATAATCAGTGTACAGCTAAAGAGGGTACCGGCTCACTATATTGTACAATAGTTGCAGTGGTACTATTAAAAAAAAACTATGAAATACAAACGCATTATAGACTAGATATGATAATTAGCAGCTCTGTATTTGTTTTGATTTTGTAAAACACCTAATAAAGATATTGTTGGTCTTATTAAGTAAATGATTTCAACCACAAAGATGAAGTGTATAACTACATTTTTAAAAAACTGATCTGTCAAAGACGCAAAATATTTGACATTATCAATATTAATGTCGCAAATGTGACACAATGGTGACAAACTATGCAGTTTTAAAGCAGTCACATACCTTTGACTTGCAAAATTAATATGTTAGATGTTATCAGTGTATAAGTGTAGTGAGTTATTGCGTGCTATGTGTGTTAAAAAGGCGAGGATAAAGCACAGAAATTAGCTATAAAAGTTATATTGCATACCTGACTGCCTTTCAGGCTCCATGCTTCTATCAGTGGAGAGGATTAGACCCAATCAAAAGCAGCACAACCTTGACAGAGATGAAGAGAATAAAGGATGTATGTGTTTTTATCCACATGATACTCGAATGAGATAAATCTGATTATATAAACGCATTATCTGTAGAAATCAAACATCCTGAGATATTATATCTGGGTGCAAAATCCCTACAACTGTGTGTTGCTTACTCAGTAGATAATTAAGTATGCAGTATATTCCAATGGCAGTATTTAGAGAGAGAGAGTAGTTCATAGTGAGTATGGTGCTAGTAAGGTCAAGTCAATGTTATTTATGTAGCACATTTAAAGCAACAGCCAGTGTGTTTTACCGTACAAAAATGAGATTGGCCTTAAAATTCAACATAACAAGGTTAAACATGGTGGTTAAGGCTATACTGTGATATTTAGGGTGTCAATTTACCTGAGTAATATAAATATTAAGGACTGAAACCCCACAAAAATATATAGAATACAACTTTACCTGACCCTACAGTATTATTAATTATGGATATTAACTTTACTGATGTAAGTAATAAGGCTAAGACACTCTGGTATTCATAATTATGGATATTATTCTGAGTTATGTACAGTTTTGATCCTGCAAAAAATATGCAAAATCCCCCAACAAATCCACAGTTTGTTTTCATTTTCAATATTTGATTTTGTTCCATTAGGTATTTTCCAAATAATTATCTTGCAAACAAAACAGTTAAGACACGGTCATTCGTGGAAATCTGTTCAGTGGAAAAACAATTGAGAAAAACATTACAGTCCTTCACTCAAACATGTATAAAACTGGTTAAATATGGTGGTTAAGGCTCTACTGTGATATTTAGGGTGTCAATTTACCTGAGTAATATAAATATTAAGGACTAAAACCCCACAAAAATATCTAGAATACCACTCTACCTGACCGTACAGTATTATTAATTATGGATATCAACCTCACTGATTTAAGTAGTAAGGCTAAGACATTATAGTATTCATAATTACAGATATTATTCTGAGTTATGTACAGTTATGATCCTGAAAAAATAGGCAAAATCCACCAACAAATCCAAAGTTTGTTTTGATTTTAATATTTGATTTTGTTCTATTAAGTATTTTCCAATTATCTTGTAAACAAAACAGTTAAGACACAGCCATACTGTGTTATTTAGGATGTCAGTTTACCTGAGTAATATAAATATTAAGGACTAAAACCCCACAAAAATATAGAAAATACAACTTTACCTGACCCTACAGTATTATTATGGATATTAACCTCACTGATTTAAGTCGTAGGCTAAGATACTACAGTATTAATAATTATGGAGTATTTTAGTAAATGTATTAATTAATTATCTTGTAAACAAAGCAGTTAAGACACAGCCATACATGAAAATCTGTTCAGTGAGAAAACCATTGAGAAAAACGTTACAGTTCTATACATGTGTGAAACTGGTTTTACTGGTTCTGTAGTGACATTCTAGCTTTAATCAGAGAGCTACACAAGCAGGCTAGCTGTAATGTGTTTATATGTTGGCAGACATTTTCATGTTTAAGCTCATTCTCCATTTTACTATCATTTTGTGGAGCTTCGTTCCAATTAACGTTAACGAGCTGCTGGGGGTTTCCTTTAAGCAACGCTGTTCAAATTTAAAAACGTTTAAATACACACTTTTCAATTAAATTTCAACGGTGTTAAAACTGTGTGCCTCGGGAATGAGTTTTTAAAGCGGCGCTACTTAACTCCTTCTCACCTGGTGATACATTTACATCTGCCTCACAGCGGCGCGTCTTAAACGGACGGGGTTAACTTAAAGCACCGGTGTCCAAGATTAGCCGGCTAAGCTAGCTCCACAAGTCAAAGTATGTGTTCTCCGCGCGGCGTTGCATAATGAGCGACACCGCACATAGACGTTAAATCCCCGTTAAAACTCCTACCGCCGCCTCCACACTGCGCTGCTAGCCGAAGCAGGCGGCTCGACTGTTTTTTTTTTTTTGAGGAAGCTTTCTCCAAACGTTTCGAGGCTCCAGTGTGTACGGGACCTGACGTGACGCGGTAGTGGGGCTGGCTCTCCTCCACTCTGCCTGCATTCATAAACGGATATGATAAACCAGCGCTGAATGCACCGGAGCAGCGACAACAGGCAGCCCTGACCATGGCGGAAGAGGACGACGCTAGGATTCGGATTTTACAGAGCCTGCGGGGGAAGATATGTAAGTCTGACCGGCGGGCCGATGTTTTCTGTGTATCACACCGGGAGAGAGGTCGGTAGAACAGGCGAGCGGAGAGTCGGAGCCCGGAGGGGCGCGGCGTGCTATCAACAGTCGACAGAGTGAAGCCAGAGACAGGCGGCTCATCTGGTCGGTCTGCTGCCTAACGTCAAGTTAGCCTAGCATGCTACCAGAAGCTACTAGCCTGTTGTAAATGATTTCATTCACCCAGAAAAGCCTCGCCGCCGTCGGTTAAGCTCTGCGAACATACAGGGCGTTTTGTGCCTGTTATAAATGTTAGCTTTTGTTGTGGAGGTGAGCTGTAAGCTAAGGTAACGTTGGTGGCACAGTAGGCTAGCTGCTCCCAGCCACTTCAGTCCGCCGTCACTAAGCTAACCCATTCAGCTATAACGTTACTCACTGCAGGCATCTGACAGCCAGGGAACTTGGCTAATCGTAGATAATTATGGCATTAATTTCAGCGACAACACGAATTTGAACAAATAAAGAGTCAAACATCAAAATAATGGTCACTCACCATTTAGGTTTTACCCAAACATCTACGTTAATTCAACCCGGTAACGTTAAATGCCACTAACATAGTATAGCTAATTATTGTTTATTGTGTTGGTAGTATCTTGGCTGATCAATAAGTCATAGAGTGAACTTGTTTTTTTTCTCAGCATGTCTCTGAGTCGCCAGTCTTTGCTCTCTGATCTACATGTAGGGGCATTAATCAAGAAACGTTTAAATTAAATTATGCAGTCTTAACATTTTCCACTTCAGTAATGATTAAAGTATAAATTGAAAAGAGTGAATTAGCTTACCTGGAGCACTAAAAAAATCTGTTAGCAGGTTAAAGTGTATTCAGTACAATATCACTGTAACAATGCTTTTAATCCAAATCAGAAAGCTTTAAAGCAGCCAGTATCCTCACCCTCATGTACAGGCTGATACCTGCCAGGTGGCTTTGGGCCTGATTGAATGTTTAATTTAGTTTTTTGCCAAATTAATAAGACGTCTATGGCTGCTGGCTTCAAAAGTTTCAGCCACTGCTAGTATAAAATGTTCCTTGTTTCTAAATCAGTGTGATCATTCATCAAAAGAAATTAATTTATACTAATCTGGTACTAACAATTATTATTTTAAATATGTTTGACAAAGCTTTTTTACTAATATGCGGTAAGGAAACACTTTGTTTCTAAGGTAGTATTAGACTACATTTGTCATGAGTTGCTATAGATGTGGTTTAACTCGGTATTTACTGTAAAGTGAATATGACTAACAGGTATGTAAGGCTTGTATGCATATGTACACAATAGGATGACAAATGTCAGTTTCACTACTATGAATTAATGAGAAAACAGTAAGCAGAACAAAATAGAGGAACTGTCATGGCATGTAACTCACTTTGCAGTCTTACGAAACTCCATTCTTCCTCGTTCACACTTTGTCCTTTTTCCTTTAGCCTACATCAATGGAGGTGGCATTCTGTGAAGATGTAGTCTTATACCAACTTTTACATGGCCGGTGTGCTTGTATATGTGCGCTTGTTTGCATAATTGTCAGAATAAAATCTCAAAAAGGCCATTTGATAAGTGGCTCCGTCGTCTACAGCTAAGACAGGTATTGTTTCGGCTTGCTCTTTGACCTCTGGGTCGTGGTTTTCACAGGCCGACATGCTTCAGTTTTAGTGTAAATGTGATGGAAGGGAAGAGATGGCAGCAGGGCTGGTTGGCTAAAGTGTGTGTTTGTGTCTGCGTACATATGTGCGCGTGTGATCTACTCCCACCAGGTCGTTCTGGTTTAAGTGAGGACTTGACTGTTTCACTGGCCATTCCTAAGATGATTTATTTTTATTCACTGTGTTTTTGTATAGAGGCAAGTATATAGCCTGAACTGAGGCCACACTCCTCAGCATTTATAGCCTAAGCTAATTTGCAATGCCTGTCCCTAACCATGCAGCATTATTAATAGCCTGTTAAAAAGCTGATCTCACTGGTGGCTTTTCTTAATTAGGTCCCTACCTGGGCTTAGGGTACCAATCCACAGCTAGAGGACTAAATTAGTGCATTACCCCTCTAATCCCCCAGTCTAAATCTGACTCAGTGTGAAGTTATTGATAGTACTGTGTTTGAGTGGCTGTTAGCTGTTCTGACAGTTCAGGTTCAACTTATTTGATTATCTGATTTGGTGTATTTTTTTTTGTTTATGTGCATTAAACCCCGTGGCACGTAATCTGGAAGTGGCGTGTGTTACAAAGGTGTTTGTCATTTGTGAATCAGCGCTGTACTGTCGCCATTGGATATGCTGAGGAAGTCAATGTTTCATGTTTTTAACCACATATGAGCCTCAAGTCTACTTCAGCTACATCCGCTCTGCAGCTTGCCCTGACAACTGGCAGGAGTTTGCGTCCCCAAACGAGCACGAGGATGTTGAACATCAAAGCATATTTTAGACGTGTGCCGCGTATGATTGCTGGCATTTGTATTATATTGATTAGGATTTGGTTGTATTCTGAGTCGGTTTTAATGAAAGACACGTGTTCTTTTTGGGTTAAGATTAAAGTAGAAATAAACTAAACAGTTTCTTTAGTTTTTATAGGACTGGTACTAATGTATTGTAATGAATGAATTATAATAATAATAATAACTTTATTTATAGCGCCCTTCATACAAGGTTTGCAGCTCAAAGCGCTTTACAACAAGGAAACATCTGTAATATTACAAGGTAACACTTAAAACACTTAAAACATTAACAAAGACTTATATGCCTTGCCTACTCTACCACAAACGGCACTGCCATCACCTACCTCATCCTCTCAACAACTGCACCAAGAAAAGTGGGGGGGGGATACAAACCCTGGTTCGGGTAGGGGGTAGAAAGTATAGAGGGTGTAGGAGCTATTTAGTAGTCTAGTATTTAATATTTGTTAATTAATTTTTTGTTTGGATTACTTGATACTATTTTTCTTTGCTAGTTATTTATGTAGATTTATTATTTGCTTATTCATTATATTTTGTTTGGGTTGATTAGTAGTTTATTTTGTGGGTTTATTTAATAGATTTGGGTAACACCATGGGCACCTGAGGTTATTTATGTAGGTAGAATTCACAGGACCAGCATGCACCTGGGTGGGCCTATGGTTTTTTACCAGAGCAAGAGAGGCAACAGGAGACGATGGCACCTTTGTTCTTTTGTTTGTTTGCTTGCTTGGAAATAAATGAACTAAGAAGGAACACAATCATTTTGTATGGACAATGACTCTTTTGCATGCATAAACCACATACTCATGGTGCATCAGTGGCCTTTTGGTTTAAGTTAAGTTTATTTTTTAGACAAATAGCCATACATCCAGTGTGCAAAAATGACTATCATATCAAAAATCTCAACATAAAATAAAATAGAAAAGAATATATTGGAAAATAAATATAGAATATAAACCTCGTGGAGCTCAGGTTTGATAATTAATGAATCGATTGAGTCGTACATTGAGCAAAAACACCAACGTTTGCCGATTCAAGCGTCTCAAAAACTGAACATTTGCTGTTTTATATCTTTACAAACTGAATATCTCAGTATTTAAAGTGGAGTTTGATCTGTAAAGCACTTTGAATTGCCCTGTTGTTGAAATGTGCTATATAAATAAACTTGCCTTGCCCTTGCCTTGGTACTAACTTGTATTGCCGTCTGTTCTGCAGGTGGTTGATTAGTGTGATTTTAAAAAACCTGCAGCGCCCAGCATGTTCCTTGCTAACACACTTTATTTTTATGTTTTTTTTGCACCTTACAAATACCTGCACTCACATTTTCACTCATGGAAGTAATTAGGCTTCATAAAATATCCTTTCAGTCACCATCCTCTCAGTGTGTCTCCCTCTAGATGTGAGCAAAAGCATAGCACAGACAAAATAGTTCCTTTGAAGGAATCACACTGGCTTTTGGGTGAAGTGTCAGGAGCAAGCTTCATTGTTTTCTTACATTTTGCAGCTAAACTATCATCAGTTGCAAGCCTACATTGCTTTAAAGTCTGTATTGGGCAAATAATGACGATGTGAGGATGTTGCACACACAAAAAAATGTGAGTAAGTGTGCTTAAAGTGTGTCAAAGTTCGCTCATAACAGAATTTAAAAAACAGGCATTGCTCAAATTAGAGAAAGTTAGCTAACAAACTTTTCTGCTGACAAAAATTCCCTGTTTTGCATGAAAGAACTGCAGCAAACTAAAGCTCCAACCCTTATCTGACTTATGTAAGTGCAGGCCTAATGGCGACTCAGTGGAAGGAAACTCCCAAAAATAGTTTTTGAGGAAGACACATCAGGATGCACGGCTGCGAACTGGCTGCTGTAATCACAGGTGAAGAGCTTTTAACGCTCCTCCACACATTAATAATGCAGCGTCGATTTTAACAGATGCACGAGCTTTGATCAGGAACGCAAGCACTCTGAGAACCAGAGAGGGGAAAAACATAGAGAGAGAGAGAGGAAGGGGGGTATCGATTCCTCTACTAATAAGTAACTGAGTGGAGGTTAGAGCCCATTGATTTCACTCCCCCTGAAGGTTTGGCCTAATTCTGCAACACCTTACTGATCTGCTGATGAAATCAATACGAGTGCAGCGACCAAGAAGAGTTTAAAACTATAATCATGCATTAAAACAAACAAAAACAAGTTCAGAAATGGTAAAAGTGGTAAAAGAATGGATGCAGTTTTTGGTGCACCTTCCTGCTGCAGAAATAAAAAACACTGCCTGAGGTCTAAGAGCTGTTAAGATGCTGCACATTCTCCAAGTCAGCTGCCACAGAATCACAAGTTTGTGAGCCGCCAGTAGCCATTGTTCAGGCACAGGGTGGTACACAAGGAGCACCTTGTTTAGCTGTTTAAGCAAATATGGAAAAACACTGAAGAGGTAGCTGAAAATCTCAAATTACAACACAAAACTGTGACACAATGGCAGTTCCAGTGTCTTCAAATCACTTATAATACTGTATTTTCCTTGAGTAGCAACACATTTTATGTTTAAATATTAAATTCAACTTAATAAACATAAGCATAGTATATTAGAGTGCTGCTAGGAGGCTTTTCTTGGTCGTTAAAGAGCAACAAAATAAAATCGTGGACCCCAAATCTGCGATTCTGTGACGCTGACGACACTTCCTTTAAAAACACTGCAATTTATGAAGCTGCTTCGCCTGTAGGCACATATATCGCTTGTTTATGGCCTACATTTGTTATTTAAGGTTAACTTGGGTGTTGATGGTAAATTCGGCGGATATATAGACAAGAAAACACGCGTGATTTTGTCTATAAACAACCTGAGACGTGATTCACGCAGCTAGCTAACGCACCCAGCTGCTGTCCAGTTTGCGGACGTGGACGGTGTTTATGGCGGTTGGAAACAACAAAAAAACATCATATTTCGTTAAAAATTGTGAAATTTGCGACTTTTTATGTTAGCCGAAATGAAAAGAGAGTTATTAATAGTGGGATTATGTTTGGAAAAGTTTCATATATGGTGTATTTTCACGCCGAAATGACGTTAGTGTTAAATTAGCTTGTTTTTGAATGGAGTTTGGCGCGATGCTAATGAGGCTCTGCGAAAACAAACGTCAACAAAACCCCACGTGGATTAGTGACACCGTTTAAATGCTAGTTTGTGTTTTAAAACCTTCCGGCTTAAATAAACATTAAAATCCGTGTGTTAAACGTGGTTTCCGGGTCGATGTTTTGATCCGTTACTCACACATCAGCGTGCTGAAGGCGACGATGGCCAGCAGCCCCTGGATCAGGACGCCGAACCGGTCGGTCAGGGCTCCGTTATCGCAGCCGTGCGGGTTCGCCTTGTTGATGTCGGTCATGTTTATCACCTCGAACGGAGCGTTATCCAGGAACCTCTTCACCAGGAACACCCCGCTGTATCCGTACATGTCCATGGCTGGGGAAAGGGAAAACAACCGTTGGAGACAAAAGCAGCTGGAGGACCTCAGGCAGGAAAAACAAAACACAAAACGCCCGATTTTCTTTAAATCTAAGCGGAAATATTCAACTAAACTTCCGCTTTAGTGTTTCCAGCTGCTGAGGTTACATCTCTGGATGTTTAGACAAACAGCAGCATCGATTTTCTGACTCACATCCATGTTTTTTTTAACAACGAAAACAAGAAACGGGAAGCGCACGAACACAGAAGCGGACTTCTGGTTTGGGCGTTTCAAAATAAAAGCACACTTCCGTTTTCTTTCAGAGCTGCTTTGGCAGAATTACAGAAGGATTAACCCGATTTATTCCACATTATGTCCTTTAAACATTATTTGATGTCATTTTAAGCCGCACATTTGGGACACAGTAACAATAGCAGAGCCAGATCATTTATTTTATTTTATTTTTTTATAAATAGGATGGTACAGTGTCTCATTATTATTTTTTCTGCAAATCCCTGAAAGCCAGCACGTTTATTTATACAACGCCTTGTCATACAGTGGGGTTATTCAAAGGGCTTCACAAGCAAATGTAAAAAAGAGGTACAAGATGAGATAAAATACAAAATACAGCTGAATTAAATAATTTAAAATGAGATAACTCAACATGAATTCAAACTGATTCACGAAAACAGTAGAAAAATACAAAATATATTTTATAAAATCCCTGAAACCCAGCAAGTTTATTTATATAACGAAGAAGATAAAATACAGCTGAATTAAATAATGAAAAATTAGATAACTCAAACAGTACAGACAAGTATCATAAGGTGCCTCCAAATTATATTTAATAATTTAAATTAATTTACTAAAATAGTAGAAAAGTATAAAATATATGTTTAAAAATCTCTTTAAGCCAGCAAGTTTATTTATAAAGAAATGTTAAAAAGAGGTACAAGATGAGACCTCTTTTTCATCTTGGATACACAGAGGTTATCCAAAGTGCTTTACAGGCAAATGTAAAAAAAGAAAAAAGAAAAAAAAAAGTAAAATGAGATAACCCATAAACTGATTCACTAAAACAGTAGAAAAATACAAAATATATTATAAAAACATCCCTGAAACCCAGCAAGTTTATTTATATAACAAAGAG